>JAJIBD010035291.1:0-15396 GCA_021461705.1 Cryptotis parvus
AGTCTGTCCAGGTAGTGACATGCTAGGTCACTAGGTCACTGGGTCACTGTGAATCATTTTCAATCCAGAAGTGCTTGTGACAGAATCACTCTGACAGTGATGAAGGATTTGCATGTACTTAATACCCACCCAACTACTAAAATGTTATAGCTTCTCTACAGACACAAATACCTATTATTAAAAATAGTATTTATACGGGGCCAGAAAGTTAGTACAGCTGATAAGATGTTTGCTTTGCATGTGGCAAGCCTAGGCTCAATCCCTGGCACCAAAAATGGTCCCGACTCCCACCTCGAGTGATCTACTGTACTGTCAGGAGCAGACTCTGAGCACTGCTGGGTGTGGCCTAAATCCCCCACCCCATTTACTAGCAACGCTTACTTTAAAGCATGCCATGCCATGGCAGAATTTGATGAGCTCCCTCCTTTCTTCTAAATTAGGTATCACTGTATCATTGTCTTCCGCTCATCATCACGATTTGCTCGAGCTGGCCCCAGTAACATCTCCATATGTCCTGTCTCATGCAAGTAGAGCCCAAGGGCACCTGCTTGCTCCAGGAACATAAAGAGCCTCAATCCATTCCATCAGGTCATGGGAATGAGGTTTATAAATTAGGTACTAAGGAAAAACACCGGTGTTGGGTAATAAGAAAAATCACCAGTGTTAGGCATAGGAAAAACATTCAGTATTATTGTGGAAGTAGGTTCTCTTAAGAGACTACTGGTTCTCTTAAATTCTTAGTAATGGGACTGACTTTTCTTTAGCCTACTTTTAAAGAGCTATTCCTTGTGTGATGAACGCTTTAAAATACACCATGTCTAACAACCTTCAGCCTTTTCCCATTTTCTATACTATCCTAAATTCAGAAAACATCCAGGTCAGAACCCAAGCCTTAATATGAAAACATTTAACTGAGCTTATGTTTTAGAGTTAGATGTGTTTACAGGTAGACCTTCATTTTGATGTAAACTACTTCCTCTTTCAAGGACAATGGCATTAATATTTATCCAAGTCCTTTCCAGGTACTTTTAAGGTCAATAGTTAGGCTGTTGGCTAAATTGGGTAGTAGAATCAAAGAAGTATAATTGTTAAAAATCTTTTTGCTCCATTTCTGTAAAGCTGAAGATGGTAAATGAATGTGGTTCCATTGTGTATTAATCTCTGACTTATCACCTTATTTCTAATTGAACTAACTGTCATGTCAGTTTATATTTGGTATTAAGCATTATTGCATATTATGGAGACATTGTCTAAAGAACTGAACTTACATGTGGCGGGGGTGGGGGGTGGGATGGGACTCCTTAAACACAGGTGGAGAGAAGAGGTGCTCTGGTGATGGATGGTGCTGGAATGTTGAGACTTGGAGAGTCTACTACAGTTGTGAGCAAAGCAGATACAGACATTGCAACCAGCAAACACAGGCCTTGGGGCTGAGAGACAGTACGTGGGTAGGGTAGGGCACTCGCCTTGCATATGGTCAACTCTTGTTCATCCCTGGCACCCCATATGGTCCCTCTGAGCCCACCAGGAGTGATTTCTGAATGCAAAGTCACAAGTAAGTCCTGAGCACCCGGGTGTGGCCCCCAAACCAACAACTCCCCCAAATCAGAACTTACGTCTTAGTACAGGAAAACACACACACACACGCACTAGCCAATATCAACATCTGAGAGAAGAGAAAGAGTAAATCTCCCGTATCGATAGTCCAGTGAAGTCTAGGCTTCAGTCTAGTGCACTGAAGATATGGCCAATGACACTGAACCCAGGACCAATGGAGTAAACAAGAGACCATTTGCTGCATGTCAACAGAACTAGGCCTTTCGCAAACAGGAGTGGTTGCAGCATTCAGACGGAGAGAATTCTGAGTTAGTAGAAGCAAATAAATGGAGGCAAATTTTTTGCTTCAGTCTAGAGGGCAGAACCGAGGAGGCTTGTGAATGCCTGTGTCCCTCTGAGAGCTGCACTCTTTACAATGCTTCTCAAAGGCCGTGGAAACGCTACAGGTCACAATCTGAGGGCAGTAGAAAGGTTCCTTTGTTCTGCCTGGTGATGACTCTTGCCTTGATTATTAGGGCTATCTGGGTATTTTAATCCTAATCACCATACCACCTTATACTGTAGATTTGCTTCTACTTGAAGAGCTGTACTAAGGGCATTATCTCTCTAGACATGAGGTGAACACAGTTCCAGTCAGATAATAACCATCCCGAGGAAGGATCCTGAGACCTCCACACGCTCTTCAGTCGTCAATCTGAGTGGGAACATATGTACATTCTTCAGTTTCCTCTCCCACAAAACAAGAGTGATAATAGCTTCCTGCAGGGTGTTCTGATACTAAATTAAGTCATACAGCAAAAAAAAAAATAAAATTTTTTGAGATAGGACACATGTGGTAATTTTAATTAATCTTTAGATATAACAAGAAGTCATGCTATCAAGTTCTGAACATATTCTTATGAAAAACACCAAACCGTGAAGGCTGTGGGTGCTTACTCTACCCAACAACACGGAACTCCCCTAGCCCCTTCATTCAGTACTGCAGAGTGTTTCAACAACAGGTTAGGGTCAATTCACAGCACCTTTTTGGAACACTTACTTTGGATGTGCAGGCACGATGCTGTGTGTTCACAACAATGACTACATAGATGAACGGGATAAAATACATTCATGAGCATTAGGAGGCAGAATCCCCACTGATGAGAAGCCCACACAAGCGCAGGCTACAGGAGTCAGAGGAGAGAGTGAGGGTAGAGCTTTGAGAAGAAATTCTATTTTTAAATGAACTTGGGGTTGTCTGGGTAGAAGCTATTCCTGCCCATGAGGGTGCGGAAGGATGACATGAAGCCACATGTACTTGGCATGTGTCAAGGAGATGAGCCAAACAATTTGGCTTAAGTTCCCCCAGACTTTCCTAACAAACCATATAGATACAAAATGACAGCCCGAGGTTAGGCTTGAGCAATAGGAGTTTGGGTGTGGTCTAGAGACTAAACCCAGCTTTCATCTGCTCCTGCCTCCCGATCTCTTCTGTCCTTGCTTCTTTCCTGTTGCTTCGCTCTTCCAGTTGGTTCCCAAGACTCTTCCCAAGTTCCCAAGTTGGTTCCCTTCCCCTCATCTATGTGCTCTATCTTCCTTCTTCTCTTGTTCTTGGGCCACACCTACTAGTGGTACTAAAGGCTCACTCCTGCATCTGAGCTTAGGGCTGATCCCCGGCAGGGCTCAGGGATCAAGACTGAATCTAGGTTGACCATGTGAAAGTCTGCAATTTACCTGCTTCACTAGCTCTCTGGTCCCCCATTTGTATAATTTTTAACCTGTGACCTCTTGGCAATATCTTGGGGACCCACATGGGGTCATACAGGTCCCAGTTGAAATCTGGTATAGTACGATCGGAGAGTGAGACACACTAAAATATTCATTCATAATACCCAAGAGGAACTAAGACAAGAGTGCTATAATAGACTTAAAAAAGTTAGACACATGCCAAGTAAATTGAGAGATAATTGCCTGTTAAAATACATGTGTTTATATTCATTATGCATTACCTGTTAGAGGCATTTAATACTAATTCATGCTATATGCTATGATTTGTAGATAAAACCAATAAACCAGAATTTCATTTCATCACTAACCTTTAAAATATTAAAAAGATTCCATTTTTGGCTTATTCAATAAGACTGATTAAGTAAGAGGATTTTCCACATTTCTATTTACCATTGCTATTAAATTTAAATAACAGATATGTATTGCCAGTAATACTGAGCAAATGACTTAAAGTCTCCATAGACACATCAATACTTAAGCTTTTCTGAAAAAAATATGCAGTAACACTAAAAAAGTATGAATTTTCCAGTGAAGTCTTTCAGGAAAATTGATAGCAAAACAACAGTGATAGAGAAGGTGGGGCTGGAGAGATGGTACAGCGGTAAGACACTTGTTTTAGATCGCGGCCTCCCTAGGATTTGATCCCTGACATCCCTGAGCAGTCAAGAGAGATTCCAGAGTGCAGAGCCCATGCTCATTCCTGCCACCCCACCCAGCGAGGGCCCCCATAAAAAAAATAAAAGAAAATATTTCTTAAAAGAGTAGAAGGCATTTGAAACAAAGGTAAAACAAGGACCATTGAAATTACAGGGTTTTGTTCTTAGGGACAAATCCAAATCCACTCCAGCAGCTGGCAAGCCCAGAACCCTGAGCTATTTCTCTGGGCCTCAAAGGCCTCGGGCCACATGCATTTCTAGTCCTCAACACCAGGGTTGCCTGGTGAACTTTTTGTCAAAGACAAACGCACATTGTCTTTCTGGAGAGGCCAGCCAGCCTCCAGGGAGAAGCTGCCCCAGGGACCAGCCCCAGGGATCTAGGATTACAGGGGGCTCCAACCTGCGCCCCTCCCAGCCCCCATGGAGGAGTGACCAGCAGCCATGAGCAGGAAAGCTGTGTCCAGGAGCCGGAGAGGGGAGGGCAGTCGCTAGTCTCTTCATGGAGGGCGAGGCTCACTCTGTTAGTGTCATTTGCTTTCCTCTATGGAGCAGCGGTGACCACGCGATGCCCCCTCCTCCAGGCAGCCAAGGGGAAAATGAGCAGGATTCCTGCTTTCCCCTGTCTCCTATCACGGCTCCAAAGGGCAAGCTCTGAGGACAGGGAGCGGAAGGGCTAACAGTGATACCCCAAGAACACGTGAAGTTGTTAGGTAATGTACCCCAATTGTTACTCACAATTGCTCCAGGGCAATGTGGAGAGATGGGGACAATTCTACTATCCAAACTCATGCTAATCTACCCCATGGGGCTGTGCCCACAGCAATGGGATGAGGCTGCTGCCAGGAAACCGCCCCTTGAGCAGGGCCCACACTCCTGCCACAATAGGACAATCCTGAAGCACAGGGCACACCTCTGAGGTGCGGATTCTCGGGCGTCCTTCTCAGCCTAGTGATGGGACAGAGGTGAGCCCTGGGTTCTCCTCACCTGGTCAGCCTCCACCAGAGCCCAGGGTCCAACCCTTTGGTATGGACAGTAGATGTCCACTAAATCCCACCATGCTGGACAGGACCACACTACAGCCATGGTGACAAACTCCAGGGAAGTTATCTACCAGGTAAATAACACAATACAAGGAGCAGAATCTGTCCAGCTGGACCTAGGACCTCTAAGGCCACTTAACGTTCCACAGGGCAGAAAAGTCAATTCCTAACAGGTTTAATTATCTTGAATTTGGTCCCAAGTCAGTATGAAAAGTGCAGCTAGACAAGGAAGCAAAACCTATTCCCAAGAGCTACCGGGTGCACTGCACACATGTGCATAAGAGAGAAGAGAGATTTGGGCCTCATTGAGTACATAGGGAAACCTTGAGATCCGAGCATTCCAGAGTGTGCAGAAAGTAAATCAGCCACTTGCTAGCAGTGCTGGCTCAGCAGGAGCTTTGAGCCTTCCATCCTATCAGGTGGGAAAGAAAGTGATTGCCTCTTACTGAGTTCTTACTTGCCAAGGTTTCAGGTAGCTTCAGTGACATACTGAGCAACTTGCTGAAAATCACATGCACCAAGCAAAAGGCTTATCTAAATCCAACTGAATGCAAAACTCAGGATCATTCTACAGACAGGCTCAGGTGAATGGTTATTTCTTAAGAATCATTCATTCATTGCAGGACTCCTTTCTGACACCTCCTATGAACTAATATTACACAGCAACTAGCAACAAAGGTCCAATGGTAACATAATAAGAGAACTGATTCCCACAACTGGGTTGGAGAGGGGTTGAAAGAGTGGGTGGGGAGGCCCTTGTGGGAGAGAGGTGGGTACATTGGTGATCGGGTGGTGCTGGAATTATGTACACATGAGAGAAACCAATATTAATAGCATGCAAACTACAGAATCTCAATAAAGATTTAAAAACAGATTTGGATGAAAAACAAAAACAAAGAGTTATCCCACTCAAAATAATGTCCCAAAACATTTCGTATCTGGAATCAACAAAGAGGCGAAAGACCTATATCACAAAAACTACATGTCAGTTAGGAAAGATAGAAGACCTTAGGATATAGAAAAATACTTCATGTTCAGGAGTTAGAGCAATCAGTATTGTCAAATGACCATCCTACCTTTACCAGTACACAGGCAAATCTGTATCCAAACTTAGACTGCATTTGTCAAGGACTTATCACTATCACTATCTTCCCGTTGATCATCTATTTGCTAGAGCGGGCACCAGTAATATCTTCATATGTCCTGTCTCAGTCAATAATAAAGTTTGTATAGGACAATAATATGCCAAGGAACGCCAAAGCCAAACTGGAAACTATCACAAAACCCTAACTTAAAACTATACTCTAAAGCTATACTGATCAAAGCAGTACTGGGCTAATTATAGACACTGACTAATGGGTTAGTACCAAGTGCCCAAAGATCACTGTCTTCCTGTTCATCAACGATTTGCTCGAGCGGGCACCAGTAACATCTCCATATGACCTGTCTCATGCAAGTAGAGCCCAAGCGCACCTGCTTGCTCCAGGAACATAAAGAGCCTCAAACCATTCCATCAGGTCATGGGTCTATAATTGTTACTGGTATCTGGCATTTCATATACGACACGGGTAGCTTGCTAGGCTCTGCCGTAGCGGGTAGCATACTCTTGTAGTCATCTCAAAATCCAGCATTTATTGATGAACCGCTGCGGCTGCTTGTGGCAGCGCGAGCTGTGCTGTGATAGGCTGGTCTGCTGGGTGGAGTTCTGATGAGGGGGAAGTCGGATGTGGGAAAATGGAGGCCCCTCAGTGGAGGGTGGGGTTGTCTGGCTTGTTGTAAGGCTCTGCTGGGGTGGCGGGCCAGGGCTAGAACCTGCCATCCTTCCCGGTGCCTCATGAGTGGCTGGACACAGGATGAGCCAGTAGCAGCTCTGCCCCCATGTCTCTCTCCTCTCTCTCTCTCTCTCTCTCTCTCTCTCTCTCTCTCTCTCAACTTCGTCCAAAGATAAACTACCAAATCTGTGGTCAACCACTTTTCAACAAAGGACGTGGGCGCATTATATGGAGTATAGAAAACCTCCTCTACAATAGTGGTTGGAAAACTGGACAACCATGTCTGAAAATATAAAGCTTGATCCTTATCTCTTGCCTTAGGCAAAAGCCAATTCCAAGTGTATCAAAAACCTTGAGCTTAGGCCAGAATCCATAGACACATTGGAGGGAAAACACCTGAAGGTTTGGACATCAAAGGCTTCCAGTAATATGAATCTAATGTAAAAGGCACCAGAAACCAAAACTAAATGGGACTACATCAGATCAAACAGTTTCTGCAGGGCTAAAGAAACAGAGAGGCTAAAACTAAAAGGCAGCAACTGAAAGGGAGAAAATATTTGCATTCAACACGTCAGATAAAGGGTTGATACTCAAAATATATAAAGTACTAACAGATAAATAGCAACAAAACCTAAAACCCTGTGTCAAAAATGGGGAGAGGAAATGAAATGAGACTTCTCTGGAGAAGACATAAGGAAGGCCAAGAGGCATCTGATAAAAGTGTTCAGCATCACCTACCAGGGAAACCCAAATCAAAGGTAACAATAAGACATCACTTCACACTGGTAAGAACGGGAGCAATCAACTTCACGTATTGTAAGGGAGGGTTAAGTATACAGCAGCCGCACGACCCTCTCTGCACAAGAGGGGTGCATCTGTGATTCTCGGCTAGAGTGGTCTAGTCGGACCCAGTATATACATGGATATCTTTGGGCTGCTAGGCCCGCCATGAAAACGAAGGAAGTCACAGTATTTTTTCTCTTTTTTCAATGCCATCAATCTTTAAGAGTCCTGGGGGTGGACCTGGTTATATTTTATTAATACTGTGATGCTATTTCCTTCCTGATAGCCCCTCTCACGCTGTAGACCTTCAGACCCACGGAGAGTCTGGCTTTAGACAGCCTCAGCCAGCCCATGGCTGCAGCAGCAGGACTCGGCTCTCATCCATTCGGACTCTAATCCCTTTCCACGCAGGTTTCCTCTTCCTCCTTGCTGCAGGGCAGGACAGCAGCCTCGCACCAGCCCACCCCGAGCACCTCCTCCCACAGCCACCGGAGCCTGGGGATGTCTTCATCACCACAGCGATTTATATGTATTTAATAAGTATAAATACATATAAAACAGGGGCTGAGCAATAGAACAGTTGGGAGGGCATTTGCCTTGAAGGCGGCATGGGTTCCATTATAGGCATCCCTTAGGGTCTCCCGAGCACCACCAGGAATGGTTCCTGAGTGTAGAGCCAGGAGTAACCCCTGAGCAAACCCTAAAAGCAAAAAAACAAAAAAAAAAAAACAAACTCAAAACCAAAAATCCAAACAAACATAATCAACATGCCTCACCTTGGTGATGAATTTGCTTTCTACTAGAAATTTAAGATAAAAACACAGACTGTGATTCCAGACCAGGCAGATAGGGCTAGGCAGGCGGTACAAAGGTTAAGGTTTTTGACTTGCGCACAGCTGACCCCAGTTTGATTTCCAGCACCACATATGGCCCCTGAGCATCATTCAGTGTGGCCCGCCTCAAAAATAAAAGTTTAAAAATCTATCTTTGGACAGTCATGTAAAGCTTGGAAATTAGATCTAAGGGCTGTCCAGATTTCAATGATCACTGATTCTGTCCAAGGTAACTCTGAATCCATAACAGATATTTGGAAGATACATTTTCCAAAGTTTTTCATTAGACAATGTGGCGCAAAAAGAATGTTCAGTAAATATACTACAAATTAAATCACTAAGAAAAACTACAAGAGCCAAAGCAAACAAAACCAAACACTGATATCAGGAAACTGATTCTCAGTGAGAGCTTACTATTTACTGTGTAAATGGGCGCACACAAAGTGCCCTTCTGCGTGGTTCTGTGATCTTGCCTAACAGCAAATGTCCTCTTGCCTGCAGTGTTGTAGAGGCCCTGGAATTTCTCTTCATACACTGTTTGTGTTTCTATCAAGCAGATGCTGTCATTGGAGAAAATTTAATTAATAAAGGTGCCAACCTCTTAACTCAACCTTTGAAAACTTTGCCCTTCCAAGCAATAAAGGTCCTGTAGGAACCTAATTTCCATATTAATTTTCTTAATGAGCTGCTGATCTATTTATCTAAATGACACCAGGCTAAGAAAATTAAGAATAAAACAGAAAAATTCCCAATTAGAGCCGCAGCCATTTTCTAAACACTTCCATCTTTCCCTCAGCTTCAATAACGCCAAACACACAAATGCATTAAAAATAAAACTGCAGGCTGTGATACTGCCAGCACCGGCAGTTCTCCACCAGTTTTTTTTTTTTTGTCTTATGCTAGCATTTAATTGTCCTGTTCTTTTCCTCTGCTTTTTTTTTTTTTTTTTTTAATTTTTTTATTTTTACAATTACAAAAGATATAGCAGCATTATTCACAATAGCCAGAATCTGGAAGCAACCCGAAGTGCCAAAATAGATGACTGGATAAAAAGCTTTGGTACATCTACACAATGGAATACTATGCAGCTGTTAGGAAAAATGAAGTTATAAAATTTGCCTACAAATGGATGGACATGGAGAAGATTATGTTGAGCGAATTAGCCAGAAGGAGAGACAGTTACAGAATGACTGCATTTATCTGCATAACATAAGTATATAGGTACATATTATGATACCAATATCCAAGGTCAAGTGAAACATAGATCAGGAGGTCCTGTCAAAGGTGGAAATTATCCACCAGTTTTAAAAGAAAGGAAATGAAACAAACACCTGGAACCCAAGAGCTTTCAAGTGATCGGCGTCCGCCTTCTTTTGCAGCACGGATCTGCATTCTGCCTCGAGAACTGAGGTTTCTTTTTCCATTTGGGAGACAATCACGGGAATAATGACAGAACGTCCTCAGGAGGGGCCGGAGAGACAGTTGTGGGCCGAGTGTTTGCCGTGCACACAGCGGCCATGAGTTCCAGCCGGACAGGAATATGGTCCCGGAGCACCCCCCAGAAGTAAACCCTGAGCATAGAGTCAGTACTAAGCCCTGAGCACTCCCGAGTGCAGTCGCTCCCCAAAACAAGCAAATCCTTTGAGGAGCTGCCCACTCTATCCCCACCTGCTGAGTTCTCTGGGCCTAAGGCCTGGGCAGCTGTCCTGGGCCGCCCAGCCTGGGAGGTGGGAAGAGGAGGAGAGAGCCCGTCCGAGGGGACGTGAGCATTCCAGCCCGGCCCTGTGCCAGCTCCTCGGATGGGAAATGGACCTGGTGATAAAATCCCCCAGGCCGGACAGGACCCTGGGCAGATAAGGTCAGCTTAGGCTGGACACTGAGGGCTGTAAACACGTGCCTGAAAAGGAAACTCCTGTCCTGCCGGAACAGATGATAAGACTGCCATCACACTAGGGGCCCAGTGGCATCAGCTTTGGTGCATCTGAATCATGTGACTGACCGACCCAGGCTGTTGCCTTTTCATTTGGTGACGAGGGCGAGGGTCTGAAAGTCTGGCCCAGGGATTTGGGCTAGGGTGAGGAGCTGGTTTCCCTCAGCCTGCGACAAGCTCCTCCCAGCACGGGGCAGTTCGCAGCCGCAGAAGCTGTGTCCGGAGCGAAATCCCAGGTCAGAGCTGTGTCAGGTTTGGGCTGGCACCGTCCATATCATTCTCTGCCTGATTAAAGCGAGATCCTGTCTGCGAACCAATGATCTATGTGTGCATACATGCCTCTACACAGACACAGCATCTGAACAAATCGCATCTGTGCCACTTTAAGGCAAGAAACACCCAAGGCCAGCAGCAGCACAGAGACAATCACGATCCGGTAGTGAGCCCCAGCTGATTCCCTTTCATGCCTGTGAGTCTCTTGCAGAGGTTTGACGGCGGTTCCTTCTCCCAGAACATGGCGGGCCTTTCTTGCCACTGTCTGCCCTGGGGCTGGGGGGACACCACAGCTGGTGAGAGCCGCGTGGAGGGCATTGGGTGGCTCTGGGTGGCAGGATCCCTACAGCCTCGTAAGCCTCTCCATGCCCTCGCCTGGGCCCTACCTTGTGTGCGGTGGAACTGGCAGCGCTTGAGCGGAGCTTGGCACGTGCTGGCGCAGCCCCACGAACAGGGCTCTAGCTGTGCAGCAGCTGCAGGCTGCGGATGGGCTCCTCGCCGCACGGGAACAGCCTCGACCTCCTCCAGCAAACAGCTGCCTGAAGCCGGGGTCAGCGGCGCCCACCTTCTTAATGGTTCCGTAAATCTGTGGAGGCAAAAGCCAGGGAAGGCAATGAGCAGGTGGGTCTCACTGGCCAGGCTCAAGGCCAGCATGGCCTGACGCCTCACCGCAGAACACCAGCTATCCACTTCTCACGTGGGATCGGTGACGGCGCGTTGGGTGCTCTTACCAAGGAGAAGGACAGAGCAAGACAGGGCAGCGCAGGGCAGGGCATAAATGGACGGGATAAGGCCAAAAGGACAGGGGCAGGACAGGACGGCACAGGGGCAGGGCAGGAGAGCTTGCTGGGTTCGAAATAGCCTGCCCTGTGCCATCCCCTGAGGCATCGGCTAGAGGGGGGCTGACGCTGTGGTCCCAGCTGGACAGAACCAGGAGAGGGGCCAGTGTAGAGACAGCGTAGGAGACCTTGCACCTGGCCTTCCCACCTGCTCCCTCCGACTTGCTCTCTGGCAAGTGATATTAAGGCAAATTTTTCTTTTAACTTTATTTAAACTGTCTTTACAAAGTTGTTCACAGCAGTTGTTACAGGTATTCAGGATTCCAACACCAGTCCACCAGCGTGTCCTGATCGCTACCAGTCTCCCGCCCCCAAGCCTGCTCCCCAGCAGCTGATTGATCTACTTATATTGCTTATTACAACATATAAGTTGTAATGGTGTTGCTAAAGTCATGACCTTTACTGAGATGTTACTTGGGGCCATCTGGAATTGCTTTCACTTATTGAACTTAGTGGGCTTCTACTCAATTTTTAACAAGGCAGTTCCTGTTTATTTGCTACAGACATTCAATATTCAACTCCAATCCCGCTGCCATTGCAACTTCCCACCACCATTATTTCCAATTTCCCAGCCACCGCTTGCCTGCCCCAGCAGATCCTCAATAATTTATTTTCTATTGTTTGTGATAGCTAATTTACTAAAAATGATCAAGAAATGTTTTCTTAGAAGAAAGTGTGGATTGTTCAATCTCACCATGGAGCTATAAAGTCCTTAGTAAGAAACTACTGATCGACACTGTGTGTATCTGCTGCTGCTGCTGGCTGGCAACTGAGTTTTTTCCCCCAGTCTTCCAATTCTGCTCAGTTTCTGGCTGGACCCTCTCGTGTGCCAGGTTTTCCATGCACCCATTTGCCTGCTGATACCTAAGTGCGCCTGGGGAAGTAGTACACCTGATGCCAAGGATGCCCCCCTCCCCTCCACAGCTGCCTCCAGGGCATGGAACTAACCCACTAGTGGCCACTCCATACCCCCCAGTTCAGTTCTCCAGCCACCAGGAGGACATGGAACAAAACAAAACCCACCAGGACCAGGAATTTCAAATGCGGCAATTCTCAGCCTACAAGGTGAGAAACCAGAGTGTTTTATGAGTTTCTACAAAAAAGCAAAGAAAGAAAATCTAGACCCTGAAACCTTGACTTCAGGCTCTCCGAAGACGCCCCATCCTAGCAGCCTCCCTGCAGATGAAGTGCACCATTTCCCCCCCGACTGGATCCCCCGGGATGTCAAAAGATCACGTGGCGCCACCTACAAGATGGTCAGACTCTTCGTCAAGACCCTGAGCGAACGGTTTGAGGCTCTTCCGTAGCCCTGAAGCAACCAGATGCCATTGGGCTACACTGGCACATGAGGTCAAATGAAAACATTACTGGCGCCCGTTCGAAGCAAATTGATGAATAACGGGATTCAAGTGATCAAGTGATACCTAGAGCATTGATTGATTGATGAGGATGTATGCATTCTGCACCCCATTGCTTAATTTTACCTTTTACTTTGTTCCTTGTTCAATCATGAAAGAAGTCATGGCATATTGGTGGGGCTGGTCTGTGAGGGAAGAGGACATTTGTTGCTGTGGGGACAGGAATCATCCTCGGAGGCAAGTTTGGGGGGCGGGAGGCAGCCAGCGTCACGGCCACCAGTAGATAGCAGGCTGGTGTGACAAATGAATTGACAGACTCTCTTGGGCAAAACTACATTTTCTGGCACGTGGGGTGGGGTGCAGACAGATGGCCCGACGAAAGCCATCACCCCTGCCTTGTTCTTGCGATTTTCACAGCACCGCTGCTCGTACGGCACTAGGGGCACGGCATCCGAACACAGACTCCTGGCGCACAGACCTATTCCATCGGTGGATTTTACTCCCAGACACCTGCCCCAGCTAATAACTGCACAACCGTCAACAGGCATTTCAAATTTTTAAGCACTGAGCAGGAGAAAGCAAATGCATTTTGCAAAGATATTTAATAATTTGATTGCAAACAAATGGCCATCATCAATCAAAACTTCCAAGACCTATTTCTGTGCAGCTGGCATCTGCCTCCATCAGATGCCCTGGGGTTAAGAAAAGCCTAGGAAAGCTCCTGAGGGCTCAGCTGAGCAAGGGTGAGTGGACTCCACCCGCCAACTCCATGGGTACCCTCAAATTAGGGGCACTGTGAGGCGGCTCCCTGGCACAGCGCACACATCACAGATGACAACTGTGCCCAGTGCTGGTTTCCCTGCTCCCTCACTGCTGGACAGACATATTCTTCCTGCATTCCTTCAGAGCAATGGCTTTGCCTCAGCCCTACACGGCACTGACCACACCTGCCTAGGGGCCCACGGGCTGCAGGAGGGCCCAGGCCAGCCTGAGTCACCCACGGGGCAGTGCTGGCTATGCACTGCTTCATTCACCTCCCGCTCCCCCCTCCTGCTCTCCTGCTGAGCAGCAGGGCTAGTGGGTTCTTTGTCCCCTGGAAGTGGACCCCTAGCTCCCTCCAGCAGCCAAGCAGATGTTTCCCTCTGTGGGGGAATCCGGCCCGATGGGCAGTCCCTGACCTCTCACTGGTTCCTCAGCCCTGAGGACTCCAGGGATGTTCTCTCAATTGGGTGAGGCCCAGGTTTCTGTTGTCTATCCCGGGACCAGCTTTTCATCTTTTTTTTTTAATAATCATAACATATTTATATATATTGATTTTAATGAATATTAATACATTTGAGCTGAGCAAGAGAGAACAAGTGAGCTAATGGAGAAGGAAGGGAAATAGGATGAATAAAGGAAGGAAAGAAGGGAGGGAGGGAGTAGGAAGGGCAGATGCTGTCATGAGTCTGTTTACTCACAGAGCTCTGATTGAGGTCCAGAGAGAAACTTCCGCAGTGGGTAGGCCCTGGGCGCTTGTACACGGCTGACGGGTTGATCGTTTGCTCAGCAGTTCCCTGAACCTCACAGGTGATCCTTGAGCTCAGAGCCAGGCGGAGCCCTGAGCACTGCTGAGTGCGGCCGAAACAAACAAAAAATAGCGACTACTGATTAGTATACTTTCTTGTAATTTAATGAGAGAGTAATTGGGTTGGCCAGCCTGCAGGTGAAATTTAAACAAATATTCCCACACTCTCAACCACTACAGACAGATTCCAATGACAGTATCACAAATTAAATCTGAATGAAGGAAATCATTTTAATTGGTTTCCTCTGATAGACTACAACCTCTGACAATCTGCCACAGAAAATAATGCCTATCCACCTTCCTCCTGCTGGCAAATCAATACTCTAATCAAATGCAGTCAGTGAAAAAAAAGATTTCAAAATTCTATGGAGTCATTTTTGAACTCTGAGATCAGAAAAAAAAGGAAAGAAAAGCAATGGGGCACCTTATCGGTGTCCGCTTACATCACCAAGGGGTCAGAGCTGAGACGCGGAACCCAGCTCTGCTCAAAGATACAATGGTCCATAACCTCAGGCAAATACAGTGATACGAATGGCCATATGAATATCTTGGGGGCACAGTGGTGGCCATCTAGCTACAGGAAACCTTTCCCCACGGAAGCTATAACCACACCGGGTGAGCAGGGAGAGGTAGCCGAAAGGAACCATCAAAGCTAGGAGTGCATTTGCTGAGGTGAGCAACGCCTTCGTGGCACCACCATTAATGCGACATGGCACAACTTGTTTGCTGCACCTGTTTTGTTTTCTGTTTGCTTTTTGGGCCTCACTCACTGGTGCTCAGAATTTACTCCTAGTTCTGTGTTCTGAGGTCACCCCTGTATGGTGCCCTAGAGGCCCTAAGGTTGTACAAGGGACTAAATCACAGTTAGCCCACGGAAGGCGCGTGCTTTAACCTGTGCTCCCTCTCTCTGGCCCCTATTAGCCTCGTCTGACAGAGTAGTAAGTATGGTCGTACTCTCTGGGGTAAACAGATGCCCACTGTAATTTGAATTTTAGATGAAGCCAAGATTTTTGTTGTTGTT
>JAJIBD010035292.1:0-13400 GCA_021461705.1 Cryptotis parvus
GAAATCAAGCTCCAGTAATGGTGAAGAAGACAGGGGTATGCAGGACCCTACTTTTCACAGGAGAGATGCTCTAAGAAAGTGATGCCCCCTCTCCCCCAAATCCCACACACCCAGGCTGAAGGAAGAGTCTTGCTCTGAGAACAGGGTGCAGGGAATGCGAAATAGGAGGTCTCACAAGAAAATTCCCACTGCCAGAATTTCCCTCAGAGGTTCAAACCACAAGCTTTTTCTATACGCACCCAACTGGGATAGGGTTCAAAGGCCATGAGGATGAGGAGGAAGCGAAAGCCCGTCCTGAGTGATTCTGCTCTGCGGGGAGACCTGTGGAACACAGAGCTGACCATTTCCGAATTGGCACGCCAGGCGGGAGAGCACCCCAGCTTGGCTCTCATGCCGTACTGGCTGAACACAAGTTCACCGGGTGAGAGGGAGGCGGCTTTAGAATCAGTCTCAAATGGCCACAGTACCCAGCTCTGCCCTATCGAGACTAAATGGATAGGAGCAGCTTCTGTCAAAAACTCAGTTTCTAAGCGGAGCTAGGAGGGAAAAAATGAAACTTCTGAGTGACCGTGGTGGCTAATAGGAGAAGAGTACAGAGAAACTCGGGCTTGAGGTGGCACGGAACTCGTGGTGGCTCCTGGCTTGAGGAGCACCAGCCACTTTCGGCCCTCTGCAGTGAGGATAAGGAAGAGCTTGAACCTACGACCAAGGAGACCACAGCATCCACCCGGGTCATCTGCTCTGGTTCATGAGAAGGCCCTGTCTATCACACTCTGACGGGGCAGGGGCCACAAGAGGCGGCTTCAGGCTCTCGGCTCAGACCTCTGAGTTAAGCAAGCAGGTCTGCCCAGAGCCAGGAGGGAACCTCCCACTGACCCAAGGTACCTGGGCTTGCAATCCCATCAGCTCCAGGATTCATCAGTAACCAAAGTGGGAAAGGAAAAAAAATATTCCTTGCCAAAGAGTTTCCTCAGCCCAGACAGAGCTGTGGAGGCGCCCCTGGCGGCAGAGACCAATGACCTCTCTCTCATTGTGCCAGAGAACGGCCGAGAGCTGGTCAATTCTCCTGAGATGGCAGAAGGGTGCTAATGCCTCTAATAAAAAAAACAATGGTAGCCACTTTGTTGGGGAGTAGGGGATGGAGTGGGCTCAGGGTACATGTACCACTACCCATGTCCCCTGTTCTGCAATTCCTGAAGGTGGAGGCTCCTGAGGCTCACCCTAAGTCCCTCTATCTGAAATGTCTCCACTTTGAACTACAGGCAATTTCTTAGCAGCTCAGGAAGAAGCACTATGAGTGGTGTGAGTGTTCAAAGGTGGCGAGAGAGAGAGGGAGAATGGGCCGGAGGCGATAGCCTTGGTAGGAGCATTGCTGCGCGCAGCCAGCTTTATTGCCAGCCGGGTTTGATCACGGCATCCCATATGTTCCCGAGCACTGCCAGGGTAATTTACGAGTGCAAAGCCAAAGTAACCCAGGCATTGCCGGGTGTGACCCCAAAAAGAGGAAAAAAAAAAGTTAGCGAGAGGGACGAAAGGGGGACAGTACTGTGGTGAGCATGCCGCTGTGGAGAAAAGAAACTCCAAGGCTGCGGCTTTACAATGTGGAGCCTCTGCAACTGAGTGATTGCTTTGCTTTTGGGGGGGCATACCTGGCAATGCCCAGCAGCTACTCCTGGCTCTGCGCTCAGGAGAACCTCCTGTTCCGAGGAGCATTTTCCTTTGCAGTGCCGGGGATTGACCTTGATCGGCCCCATGCAAGGCCATGCCTAACCACTGTACTCGCCTCAAGCTCTCGGCCTGTCGTGTGCCCGGAGGATAAGTTCAGGGCCGGGGCAGAGGCTTTAATGGGTAGGAAAGAGATGGAACTTTTCTTCTTCTCATCCCCCTCCCTCCTCACTACACGCGCTAACAGTTGTCGTGCACAGTGCCATGGAACATGCCCTCTTGATTAGTGGCACAGACACCGAGGATCATGTAGCCTGTGGATGTTTCTTGCTTTATATCTGCTTTCTGCTTTTTCAAACATCTCCGCCTCCTACCATCATTCCATTCTCCCTTACTATGAGCGTGTGTGTGCACAGCGCACACACACACCCTGCAACACACACACACACACACACACACACACAGGAGTAATTCCCATCCCATGGCTTTTTACTATTGGTCAGGAGGGAAGAACTATCCGGAACTACAAGGCCCTTCTCCAAGAAGAGAGAGCGTAGTCGGGGTGCAGAGCTGTATTGTAAGAACTCAGCCTCCAGTCAGCCACGCTGATGACTAACAAACTAAATATAGCGAGCGATATGAAACACAAGGTAACCACAGAGCTTTTGAAACACCCGAATTTGGCCGGCTCTCACGCACAGCCCCTCCCTCTCCCCAGGCCCCGGGCCTGGAGTGGACTACCACTTTGGAGCGGGAGCCTGGCTCCTTTGGGACCCTACTCTCTCTATAGGGAGGTGGCTGGAACCACTTGTCCCAGAGCTACACCACACCATACCTTTCCAGACCTGAACAACTTCATTAAGCCACTGTCTGCGTTACAGAAACCAATTGCCCAATACAGAGTGGTCCCAAAGGTCAGGAGAGGCAGTCAGAACTCCCAGGCAACAAAGGATACAGACTACTGGCTGCCAGAGCTGCTAATTGAAGAATGCTGCAAACACCACTTTGACTGAAGCATCCAAGGAACAACAAAGGAACCATAAAAGCCCGTTCTAAGCAAAATCCCACATCATGTCTTCATGCTGTGTTCATACGTACGTTCTAGTGATACTTTAGTCAGACAGTCTCCCAGAATCTGTCTCCCCAAGTACTTTTACCTTGCTACCTGCAAATGGAAGGATGAAGCAGGCTTGGAGAAGTTCCCAATGGTTGGCCTAGGAACACAGGCAGAACTCCGGTGGCAGAGTTGGGAGCTTCTGATTGGCTTCTAATTAGGGATCCTTTCTGTGATATTTTAACTAAAGGGTTGAAAGGGGTAGTGGCTGACGTTTGCTTTGCAGATTTTACTCCCAGAAAGTCTAATCACGTGCCATGTATTCGAAGGTTTGGAGGAAGGAACTTTCCCATAAATCTGAGTGTTCCAAATGGAGCCATTTCAGCTGGCGAAAAAAGTCATTTCAGTAAGAAGTTGTATCAACCCTCCTGCAGCCTTGTGGTTGAATGGCATGAGGCTGAGCTACTAATTTAGAATTCTGAAGCAACGCCTTATTCAGCAACTTCAATACAAGGGGCAGGATTCAGCCGCACTAGAACAGGAGACTTTGCCAACAATGCACCCCTGTGGCCACAGTTCGTAGCAGAGGCCTTGAGAGGATTGGAAGGAAGCAGGCTCGGCTACACCCCAGAACATGCCCCAAAGGAGGAGAATGAAGCCTACAAGCCTCGCTCGCTTTTCAGCGCAAGCAAATGGTCACTCTTGGAGCCTAAAAGGTCAAGGCAGGCATGGTCCAGCACACTACCAGGGCCCAACATGCAATATAAAGCCTTGCACTCAAACGCCACAGAGGGTGGGAAAGGTGAGCAGGTGTGAAGCGGACCCGAGGCACAATGGCCTCCGGCTCCACTCAGTCTCTGAGCAATCTCCCTGCTCTGGAGGCCCGAAAAGCCAACAAGAATGAGTATACCTCTGCTGATATCCTGCCTCTGGTTCCTTGCCTGACCTTCCCCGCCACTGTCTGGCGTGGAGCTTTTCTTTGGATCCTGCACCCAGGGATGCTAGGATACTGCTGGCTCCCACACTCGGGAATTACTCCTGGCGGTACCGGAGGGGACCATATGGGATGCGGGGATCAAACCACCTAAGGTCAGCTGCATGCAAAGTGGCTCACCTTTGCCTGCCTGGGCTATCACTCGACCCCACAGCAGACCACTTTGGTTACCACCTGAGACCTCTACCCAGCACACTCTGAGAATTATGTTGAAGCTGAGAGGTGAAAGACAGGACGAATATTTTGCCGCACCTGCATGCGGGTGACCGAATTTGATCCCTGAGGCCTATCTATTATGATTCCCCAAGCACTGCTAGGGGTAACCCTTGAGACACTGCCAGCTATGGCTCCCCAAACAAAATCAAAACCCAGAAAAAATTAGTCCCACACTCATGGAGGTCTATAACCAAGGGACAAAGTAAAGGTTCTCACCATTTCTCTCCCCAGGATCCGGGACAGTGGCCGGGTCTAAGGTACCATCTCTGGCGGAGGAAGGAGAAAAAGCCCTTCTACCCTTCTCTCTGGGGACAAGAGTTCAAGGCCACTGCCCAGAACTGCGAGGACCTGGACCTATAGCCGGAACAGGAGGGCTACTGGCGGGAGGCGGCTCCAGGCAGGATCGGCTTGGAGGCAAAGGTGGGAACTAGGCTTGTGAATGAACAGGAACAAGGATTGGAGGCGATCAAACTTGAAGAATACCTGCAGAGTGCCACAGGGCAGCCACTGGAGGTATCTTCTCAAGTTTTTCCATGAAATGTGTTGGTCTCAGCTTTCATTTACAGGGAAGAAATGGGTTCTGTGAGAGGTCCAGTGGCTGTCCCAGGACAGACACTCAAACTCCGAGCCAAGTATCTTTGAGCCAGTCCCGTACATAATGGCCTCCCTCCCGGCCTCTGTTTCCTGCCAGCAGCGGTGGGGGACAGTAAAGCGTCAAAACAGAGGTGTGATAACATTGCTTTCAGGTATAAAATATCCAACTGGAGTTACATAATCATCCGACTTCAGGCATGTGACTCACTGTGTGGACAATCAGTTGCTCAGGTCCTCTGAATGCCAGTGTCCCCTCTGCTGCTTTGAAACCTGGTCCACATGGCTCCTTCCCAAAACACTCCCAGGATGGTAGGTTGTTGGGGGGAGGGGGAGGAGGCCGGTGTGTGATGTGAACGGAACACCCAGAGAGGAGGGGACAAAGGAAAAGAAAGGAGTCCATGGGCAGAATCATGGCTCTGGGCAATGGAAGAGGCCTTTCTGGCCTCTCCTGCTATCACAAGACAGAGAAGGTGGCTGGCAGCGGGCTGGGAGGGCACAGGGAACTCTGGTCAGCTGCTCTGGCCCCTCAGCCTGCTGGGGCGACTGGCTGATGGTCCTGTCTAGAGCTGAACCGTGTCTTTCAGAGGCAACAGCAGTACGGCTGTCCCGGGGCAGGGCCCACGCCTACTGGGGTACTGACTGATTCTGGAAGGAAAGAGGGCCCGGGGGCTGTGTAACCAGCTACATAGACGCCTGGCAGAGAAGGTTCTGGAGGGGATATTCTGGGGAAATGGCCTCTACTCTCCTGGCTTACATCCAACGGGAAGGAGTGAGAATGGGCAGGAAGGCAGCCAAGAGACCTCAAGAATCAGTGATAAACACAGGGATGGACAAACTCTGAGCCAGGGCTCATAAAACAATCCAAAGGAGGGGATAGGGACCTCAGCGTGGGGCCAGTGAAGGGAGGCAGGCTGCCTCGCTAAGTTAGGGGGCCCTCCGCATGCCCCCACTTCCTGATCACTACCGGCCTGAGAGGCACCGGGTCAGGTGTACATTTCCCTCGGGAGCCGTCTCTCATCCCCAGGGCCCTGCTCAAGAAACTCCAGTCAATTTCTCTATCTTCGTGCTGGTGAGGATTTGCCTTACCAGTAGCTACTATACCCTGGTTTCTCACAGGTTGAGATTTAGCCTTTAGGATCTGCCCAGTCCTAGGAAGTGAATTTTGTTAATTCCTGCCAGCTAGTCAGACAGACAGACAGACAGGCAGAGAACGCAGGCAGAACCAGACAGACTCCCACACGCGCGCGCCGCGCGCGCCGCGCTGGAGTACTTCCCAAGACAGAAACATGTTTGCGTTACCAGGTGCTGTGTGCTGGCGTCAACAGTGGCTGCGCCTAGCTGGGATCACTCCCTGCCTTGGCAGAGAGCCAGAAAGCCAGCCTGAGAGGAAGGGTCCAAAGTGCCTCAGGCCAGCCGGGGTAGCTGTGCAGGAAACCGGGCAGCTTCCAGCCCGTGGCGCGTGGGGGCTCCACAGCACGAGCCTGCCAGCCGCCGCCTTTGTTGATGGACTCTACCGCATGTTCTACGTACGCGATGCTCCTCCCTTGGCGGGGGCTGGTGCCAGACTACCAGCCAGGCCTTGACCCAACGCACCGGGGCCAGGTCGGGAGACTCTCTGAGGTACCACCGCCAGAGTCCCCAGGCCCATTCCCAGACGGGAGACAATGAGCAGCTGACACTCCCAGCTGGAAGGTGTCCGGGTTACAACTGGTTCCACCACTTTCCCCCACTCACTCAGAAGTACCATCCCTGGGCTCCCCACTTCCCACTGAGTCCTCTGCCAGCCACCCCACTGTCCAGATTGGATTGCAGCACCCTGAAAAAACTCTCCCTTCTCTCTCTCTTTCTCTCTACCCTCTCATATCTTACCAGCTCTATCTCTCTCAATTCTTGGTTTTAGGGGGCCACATCCATTACTTTACAAACAGATCCTCTATACTGCTTGGGGTTTGCTCCTGGCAGTGCTCAGGGGACCAAGCAGCGCCAAGAATGAAATGGGGGCCAGTATGCAAAGTGTGTGCTCCCTTTGAGCCATCTCCCCCAGCTGGTGGCCCCCAAGCACTCCCGCGCAAGTGACCAAGCAATCCTGAGACACTCCTTGAACCCCTGGTCTCCAGAGACAGTTTATCTAAGCTTCAAACGCCAAAGGCAGGCCATTCCCTGGAAGGCACTGAGCATCTTTGGGCTACACCATTCACTTACGGCCTGGGCTGAGAGGGGGCTGCAAACCTTGGCACTCCGTGTTTGAGAATCTCAAAAGCCAAAGTTTCAGATATGGGGACCACATTTGAAGCTGGAGAAGGCAAAGGTGACTTGAAAAGCCTCACCCACCCCCCTACCCCACTACAGAAAGCCCTCCCAAGGGTTCCCCACGCGCGCTTGCGAGGTGAAGCCGATGGAACTGTTGCGATGCACTAAAGGCTTCAAGGCGATCTGTACCTCCACGCGCTTATGCCCTTCAGGGAGGGCTGCCCGAGAGGCAAGCTGGCAGGGAGGAGGAGAGCCGAAGCCAGCATTGCCTGCGAAGACAGAGGATGGACCCCACCTCAGCAGTCTCCACGACTGCCCCACCAGGCCTAGACCTGGGTGCGAGGATAAACCCTGGTATTGCAAGGTGGGGAGCTAAAGCCTCTTTATTGAGGGCACGGGGGCCAGATCTGGACGCCTTGGCATGCCTGCAGCGCAGGGTGTGTAAAGGCAACGCAGGCAAACAGGAATGACCCAGACTCCCTCCAGCTCTGCCTTCGCCCAGGCACAGGCAACATGACTGGGCAAGTTACTTCAGCCTCTGTCCTTAATGACCAAGCCATGCCTGACCACTGTTTACTGCTCCTGTCGCAATAGGAAATTCCTGTAGTCACAGGCTGAGGCTCCTCTCTGGGAAGGCTCTGCGAGCTCCTGGGTGAGAGCAAAACCAGCAAACAGAAAAAGAAAACCAAAAGTGTCTTCAGGGTTGGAACAATAGAACAGCGTTGGGCTCTTGCTTCCACACAGCTGGCCAGGTTCAAATACGGCATCCCATATGGTCCCTGAGCACCTCCAGGAGTAACTGCTGAGAACAGAGCCAGAAGTAACCCCCTAAATACTACTGGTAGGCCCTCGAAAAAACAAAACTCTCCTCACTTTTATTTTTTTGCTCTTTTGGGTCACACCGCGTGCTCAGGGTTTCTCCTAACCTGCACTCAGGAGTACTCCTGGCGGTGCTCGGGGACCATATGGAATGGGGATCGAACCAGGGCTGGCATGGGCCAGCCGCGTGCAAGACAAATGCCCTACCCGCTGGGCTATCGCTCCCGGCCCTCCTCCTTTTTTGGGAGGCATTGGGACTCACACGCGAATAACTTAGGACTGCGAGGGAAGCCTAGTCTTTTTTTGGACCCTACAAGTTAGGGTGAGTAGTAGAATAGGACGGCCCAGCAGTGAGCACAGGAGGCCCGGACCCCCTGCGCTGCAGCTTGTTGCCTCCAGGGCATCCCTTACCGCCTTCCTCTCACGCTCCGCCAGAGTAGCAAAAACCAGGATGGCCCTGGGGGCCCAGACCCGCTGGGAATCACATCAGCCATGGCCCAAGAGGTTCGTCCCCTCCCTCGGCCAGCTACGATGCTAAAACAGACGGGTAGCTAGCCCTGCCCGCCGGAGGAGGCTCATAAAACAAACCATTTAAGCCCACAAATGAAGGGGTCCTGTCTGATTGGGCCTTGGAAACAGACCCTCTGCTGGCAAGGGCCCAGTCAGGCCCAAGGCCTCTTTTCTCCAGTTCCCCTTCAAGCACAGAAAGTCCCAAATGACTACTGGAAGCCACCTTCTGCTCGGGACTCCCCTGCCCAGAAGGGACAGGGTTTCCTCCAGTGTCAGCAGCAATGCTGTGTCTCCACAATTCTCCAGGGCAACGTTAGCCCCTCAACCGAGGGCAGCATCGCAACCAGGGATGCAGGAGATTGGGGCGCCAGGAGGGAGAAACAAAAAGTTAAGGCCCACCTGCCCTTCCTCCCATCCGTGGACCTTCTACTCAGGAAGAGGCAAAAAAATCAAAACTCATGACAGGACAACTGGCTCTTTCTGGGGCCGAGGGCCAGAAGGCACCAAGCAGAGAGAGCAGAGGAGGCCGGGGTGAGGTGAAGAGGAATCTAAAGAACCGCCGCTGGGTTTGGGGGAAGGAAACAGCAGAGGGTAGAGTTTGGGGAGAGGAAGATACCCCTCTTTTCCCCCAGTCTCTATGGGAGGAGTCCTGAGGCTGAAAGCACTCACCATAAAGAGGCGCTGGGGTTCCCCGGTCACCCCACAAGGCAACATGAGCCCTAGCTTGGGAGGCTGGACGGAGGGACTGGGTGGAATATGTCTTCCTGGCTTGGTGGGTAGAAGTCAAGGACCACGGCGTGGGTGAGAGGGAGAGAGCTGCAGGCGGCTGGGGGGCAGTCCAGCTGGTTTGGGCGAAGAAGTGAGCGGAGAACAGGCTCCCGGGCTGGGTGCTGGGCTCCGTCCTGGCTGGAACACTTCATGCGCCAGCTCCTCCACACACTGAGGGAGCTCCATCTCCCCTGTCGGGAGCACAGGGCAAGCCTCTGGGATCCACCCCACACCTCTTCACTCCTGTCTCCTCTGATGGAATGGGCCTAGCTGTGGGGACAGGCTGTCCTGGTGGGCCCCTGAATGTGGGCTACCTCAGGGCTCAGGACTCTCCACACACCCCTTCTCTGGATCTGCCCGGGTCACCCTCCTCCTCCTCCTCGTGGCCCCTCTTCCTCTGAGTACTTCTCCGATGCACAGTCTGACTGCTATGAACTCCAGCGGCCAGGATAAGGCCAGCTGCTGCAAGCCTAGGGCTACCTGGGAAACATCAACAAACTAGCCTCATGGGCTGCTTGGGAGGCAGAAGGGGGTGCTAGGGCTGGCTGCCCGCCCGAGCTTACAGCTCACAGCACACACACACACACTCACATAGATGCCACACTCTCACACACTCCACACACACTCACACACATACTCACACACACGCTCACACACACACACACACACTCATACAAACTCACACACGCACACTCACACACATGCACCACGCTTGCACAGATGCGCACACTCCCACACACACGGCGCACACACACACACTCACACACACACCTCCCACACACCACGCGCCACACTCACACACACAGATGCACACCACGCACACTCCACACACACACTCCCACGCACACACATAGCCCTGGCGGCTCCACAACGCTCTGGGAGCCTGAGGTTCAGGCTCCCCTGTAAAAACAAAAGGCAGCAATCACAGGGCTTGGTTCCCTCAAACGCTGCTAAGCCCCGCCCACTGCTGCCCATCTACTCTGGTCTCCACCCCCGGCTTGCTCCAACACAACAAACAGGCTCCCCGATGTGGTAGAGCATGTCCTGGGAGGAGGGAGAGAGGAGAGACAGCCAAGAAGAAGGCTGAGACCACTGGAGCTGTCTGCAGCACAGAGGCTGACCTAGAAGGGGAGGTAGGGGTAACCAACAAAGTAGACAACACCTCTCCCACCAGCTCAGTCTCGGTGACTGCAAATCTTTCTCCCAGCCTACCATTCCCAACAGCCCCAGGGCTGAGATTGGTACAACCTGCCTGCCTCACAGAAGGAAGTAAGGTGGCCCTCTCAGTGACCTCGCCCGGTGACAGTCAGGTTGGTGATAGAGAAGTTCTCTCCACGCCACCTGGTGAGAACGGAACTTAGAACCATCTAGCACATCTTGAATGGAATTTCCTGAACAGACAGACAGACAGACAGACACACCACACACACGCACACACACACACACACACACACGCACACACACACACACCAGGCCCCTTGGGGCAGTAACCACCTGAATGGTTAAGGTTACAGAGAAACAATATTTGTCACTACCAGATTCAATTAGAGATCCCTAGGAATTGATGTTGCCTTTGAAGAAAGTGCCAAGCGGTCCCAATTAGTGTACGACTTAAGGAATCTCAGTTAAATTCAGGAATCTGACTCTGCTCAACGCCTCTCGCTCACCCATTCGTGTGTGTGTGCAAGCTAGGCTCAATCTCTGCCTGAGCGGTGGAGAAGATGCGTATCAAGCAGAGAGACAGGCACGCTGCGTCTCTTTGAGAGTATTTCCCATAGTGAGGTTGAGGAAGCTCAGGCTTACCTAACATAAGAGACAAAACACGCCCAGTGAAAGGACCAAGGGCTGTTCTACGAGTCACCTGGCTGGGACATCGACGCCCTTCCATGCTCCCCGCTACAAACTGGCAATCCCAGCCCAAGAAGAGACCCTCAGAAACTAATCACTAGTAGGACTCATTGTCTTGAGCTTTTCCTCTGAAGCCCTTTCACCTCCCCCTCCCCACTCAGCAAGCCCCAAAGTTCCAGCCCCTGCCGGGACGGCCTGGACGGTGGGGAGGTGCAACCGGAAGGGGTACGGCTGGGCAAAGCGCCGGGTCCTTCCGCTCTCCGCAGCTACGGCAGGTGGCTACTTCCCAGGGTGGGAGCCACCACGGGAGTGCTGAGGGAGGGGTCAAGTGGAGTCCGCTAAGACACGATAAGCACCCTTTCCTCACTGCATAGGACGGGGAGGGTGATATTCAGACGAGACTGCGGAGGAGATCCTCTCAAGCCCAGGAGGCTTTACTCGAGCCAGGGCTACACGCCAGCCGGCAGGAGCATTCACGCAGCCCCTCAGGGCTTTCGCGGGGATGCTGAGCAAGCTCCTCCTCACCGGAAGACCGCAGGAGCCAAACGCTAGCTCCACCCAGCTAGACAGGGCTCCACTCCGAGGGACACCCACACAGCCACGCGCACACTCACAGCGCAGACCTGGGGACTCCAGAGGAGAGAGTCTCGGCACTCAGGGTCAGTGATGGGGCTCCGCGCCAGGGTCCAGCGTGACGAGTACTCACTGCAGAGGGCTGCCCAAACTCCAGTGGAAGGGAGGAGGTGGGGGCGGAGGGCAACGTAGCTGTGAAGTGGGAGACGATCCTTCGGACTCTGCAGCAGAAAGGCAGGACGCCCACAACTCCTGCTTCAAAAGTTAGATGCAGCGGCCGGGCGTACTGGGTCGCTGCAGGTCTGCCCGCAATTCTGCTGCAGGATCTCCGACTACCTGGACGCTACTCCTTGGAACCTCATGCCTCCCTGGTTGCCCTGGGTTTCCTCGTGGGGCAGCAACCTAGACATGGATTCTACGGCCCACTCACACTCGACCCCGATTCTGCGGTCTGCATCCCCGTCCCCACCAGCCCAACCCTTGCCGGGCCCCCACGCGCGCAGCACGATCCACTTCCGCGCTTCCCCGGGGGTGCGATCCGACTCAATGCCGGGACCCCGGACGCTCCCGGGCGCTCGCCCGGCCAGGCGGGAGGCGGGAGGCGCAGGCCGGGGCGGCGGCGGCAGCAGGCTGGACAGCATAGGAGAGGAGCCACCCCGCACCCGCCGCGATATTGTTTCCAAATACTTCTCCAGGCATACCACAACAACTAATTACAGAGGCCGCCCTTGCAATCAGGCCAGAGTGGCAATACAATATAAAGTGGACCCAGTCCGGGCTGAGGCGACTGCCAGGGACAGGTCAGATCAATCTGCTGTGAACGCTACTGGAAGCAACTAGAGGGCCGGTAAAAAATTCCAGGCCTGTCGGACTTGCCCAGTGAGGAATGTTCAATACTAGATTGCTTCCCAGGCAGACTCTACCAGCACCCCGAGGTCTGGGGAGGTTCTCATAGAAGTTGAGGAAAGGAGAGAGAGGAAGCCCAAGTGACTTTATCTTCTGCCTGTGCATCAAATTATGGCGTGCTTTGAAGGGTGGGGTGGGAGGAGGCTTTGAACGCTGCCAGGTCCACGCCCCAGGTTGCGAGTCGTCCGCGGTGAATCAGACACAAAGGAAGCTGGCGGCAACGCTATCGGAAGCCTGGACAATTATTACCGCGTTCACTGTCCAGTCCCGAAGAAGCATGCGATTTTCTTGTGCTGGGCATGCGCACGCGAACCGAAGCAGCCTCCACGGGAGACAGGGCAGCCGGCAGTGGACACGCCTCCCTGTTTGGGGCGGCTTCCCGAGCCTGTGCTGATGATAGGATGTATTGGACTGTCTGGAAAGGAAACCTAGAAAGATTTATTCCGCATGAATGTACACCCTACATTGTCCTGAATGGACCCCAATCTGGATGCCTGCCCGCACGGGCGTTTACAGTCTTCTCAGGTGCTAACCTTGAAAAAGTGGAAAGCTGCATGAAGCATTGTTATATCAGAGACGAGAGGCGCGGCTGGGCGATGCAGCTGATAGGGAACGATACGAATGGCTTTTGGGCTGAGATTTGAATGATGGAGGAGTACTCTGATGTTAAACATACACATATATATATATATATATATATACTATATATATATATATACTATGCTCTATACTAAACCTTTGGCTGACCAGATGGTACAGAAGTTAAGACACTTCCCTTACGGCGCGGGCACCGAATGATTCCCTAGAGCATGGCTATGAATGACCCCCAAATCTCTCACACCCCACCCCAGAAAAAAATAATAAAATATATTCCAGGCCTACATAGTGACAGCAGGAAAAGTGTTGAGCTGGAGGGAACTAGTCCTAGGGACGGGTTGGTCAGAGAGAGGGAGCATCAATACTTGAACATTTAGAAGTTTGGTATGGTGAGGTCGAGTCAGATTGCTGAGGTATCAGGGCGGTGCCAGACCAGGGGCCACTGGCCACGGCGGAGGAAAACAAAGATGTTCTATGGGGAAAGATTTGGGGAGACCAAGCTGAAAAGCACAACAGGTAGGGCACTTACCTTCCACATGGCTGACCCAGATTTGATCCCAGGACCCCATGTGGTCCCCAAGCCTACAAGAATGGTCTCTGAGCACA
>JAJIBD010035293.1:0-23044 GCA_021461705.1 Cryptotis parvus
GAAAAGACAGAATTGTACAGACCCTGCTTTCACAGGGAGAGATGCTCTAAGAAGTGATGCCCCCCTCTCCCCAAATCCCACACACCCCCAGGCTGAAGGAAAGAGTCTTGCTCTGAGAACAGGAGCGCAGGAATGCAGAAATAAGGAAGTCTCTAGGAAAATTCCACTGTAAATTTCCCTCAGTTCAGCAAGCTTTTATCACGCACCCAACTGGGATAGGGGTTCAAAGGCCCCGAGGATGAGGAGGAGCGAAAGCCCGTCCTGGTGATTCTGCTCTGCGGGGAGACCTGTAAGAACACAGAGCTGAGCATTCCAGGTGGCAGCGCCAGGCGGGCAGGCACCCCAGCTTGGCTCATGGCCGTGCTGGCTGAACACAAGTTCACCCGGGTGAGGAGAGGAGAGCGGCTTTAGAATCAGTCTCAAATGTACAGTACCCAGCTCTGCCCCTATCAGACTAAATGGATAGGAACCTTCTGTCTCAGAAACTCAGTTTCCTAGAAAACGGGGCTAAGGGAGATGAACACTGCAAGGTGACCGCGGTGGCTAATGGAGAAAATTACAGAGAGCTCCGGGGCTTGAGGTGGCACCGAACTCGTGGTGGCTCTGAGGCTTGAGGGAGCACCAGCCACCCGCCCCTCTGCAGTGAGGATAAGGGAGAAGCTGAACCTACAGCCAAGGAGCCCACAGCATCCACCCCGAGGGTCATCTCTGCTCTGAACCATGGGAAACCCTGTCTATCTTACTCTGACGGGGCAGGGGCCACAGAGGCAGCTGGGCTCTCACTCTCAGACCTCTGAGTTAAGCAAGGTCTTGCCCAGAGCCAGGAGGGAGCCTCACTGACCCAAGGTACCCCTGGGCTTCCAATCCCATCAGCTCAGGATTCATCAATGATGCAAAGTGGGAAAGGAAAAAAATATTCCTTGCCAAGAGTTTCCTCAGCCCAGACAGAGCTGTGGAGGCCACCCTAGCGGCAAGACCAATGACCTCTCTCAGTAAGGAAGGGCAACCCGAGGCTAGTCAATTCTCCTGAGATGGCAGAAGGGCGCTGTCTCTAATAAAAAACAAATGGTAGCCACTGGTGTTGGGGGTAGGGGGATGGGTGGGCTCAGGGGTATGCCACACTACCCATGTCCCTGTTCTGCAATTCCTGAAGGTAGGAGAGCTCCTGAGGCGCTCACCTAAGTCCCTCTATCTGAAATGTCTCCACTGAACTACGAGCAATTTCTTAGCAGCTCAGGGAAGCACTATGAGTGGTGTGAGTGTTCAAAGGTGAGAGAGAGGGAGAGATGGGCGGAGCGATAGCCCAACGGTAGGGCATTTGCCTTGCACGCAGCCAGCCTGTGCCAGCCCGGGTTTGATCCCCGCATCCCATATGTTCCCGAGCACTGCCAGGAGTAATTCCTGAGTGCAGAGCCAAGAGTAACCCCTGAGCATTGCCGGTGTGACCCAAAAGGAAAAAAAAAAAAAGTTTAGCGAGAGGACCGAAAGGGGCAGTACTGTGGTGAGCATACGCCGCTGTGGAGAAAGAAACTCCAAGGCCCTGACTTCCAATGTGGAGCCTCTGCAACTGGTGATTACTTTTTTTTTTTTTTTTGGGGGCATACCTGGCAATGCCCAGCAGCTACTCCTGGCTCTGCACTCAGGAATTACTCCTGGTGGTCGGGGGACCATGTGAGATGCCGGGATCGAGCCCAGGTCAGCTGCATGCAAGGCAAATGCCCTACCCACTGTGCTATCGCTCTGGCCCTGCAACTGGTGATTCTGGTCCCACCAGGACCAGGTTCTAGGACAGGACAAGGCACAATGGGTAGGGGAAGAGATGGAACTTTCTTCTTCTCATCCCCCTCCTCCTCACTACACACGCCAACAGTTGTCATTCTGGTCATGGAACATGCCCTCTTGGTTAACAGACAGGGATCAATAAGCATACCAGATGTTTTCTTTATGCTTTTTTCAACGTCTCCACCTCCCCCTCCCATCAGCCCACATTCTCCCTTCCTATGACGTGCGCGTGCACACACGCACACACACACACACAGACACACACACACACACACACACACACACAGAGTAATTCCCATCCCCATGGCTTGCCTTGGTCAGGAGGGAAGGAACTATCCGGAACTACAAGGCCCTTCTCCAAGAAGAGAGCGTAGTCAGGTGCAGAGCTGTGTGGGGAACTCAGCCTCCAGTCAGCCACGCTGATGACTCAGAAGCTAAATATAGCGAGCGATATAAACAGAGCCAGCCACAGAGCAAACACAGGGCCCCAAGCCCCGGCTCTCACGCACAGCCCCTCCTCTCCCCAGGCCCCGGGCTAGGTGGACCTCCCACTTTTGGGACAGAACCTGGCTCCTTTGGGACCCTTCTCTCTCTAGGGTGAAGCTCTGGGGCTCCTGTCCACAGAGCCCCCGCCACCCACCCCTTAGAGCCTGAACAACTTCATTAAGCCACTGTCTGCGTTCCAGAAACCAATTGCCCAATACAAGAATGGTCCCCCAAAAGGTCAGGAGGCAGTCAGAACTCCCAGAACAAAGGATCCAGACCACTGGCTGCAGAGCTGCTAATTAAGAAATGCTGCAAACACCACTTTGACTGAAGCATCCAAAAAGAACTCTCCGAGAACCATAAAGCCCGTTCTAAGCAAATCCCCACATCATGTCTTCATACAGTGTTCATCCGTCCGTTCCGTGATAGCATAGTGTAAGACAGTCTCCCAAGTCTGTCTCCCAAGTACTTTACCTTACCCTGCAAAGTAAGGATGAGAAGCAGGCTTGAGAAGTTCAATGGTTGGCCTAGGAACACAGAACTCCCGAGTGGCAGAGTTGGGAGCTTCTGATTAGCTTCTAATTCCAGGATCCTTTCTGTGATATTTTAACTAAAGAGGGTTGAAAGGGAGTAGTGGCTGACATTGCTTTTGCAGATTTTATTTTCCAGAAAGTCTAATCATATTCAGGTTGTTTCCAAATCTGAGTGTTCCAAATGGAGCCATTCCTGGCCCAAGCGAAAAAAGTCATTTCCAGTAAGAAGATTGTCAACCCTCCTGCAGCCTTATTCGTTGAATGGCCGACCAAGCTACTTTGTTGAAGATTCTAGGCTTAACCTTGTCCAGCAACCAATACAAGGGGCAGGATTAGCCACTAGAACAGGAGACTTTTGCCAACAATGCACCCTGTGGCCACAGTTACACACCATACAGCAGAGGCCACGGCAGAGAGGTCGGAAGGAAGCAGGCTCAGCTCTGGTCTGGGCAGCCCAGGACCCCCCAAGAGGAAGTAAACCTGCACCTCTTTCTTTTCAGCACAAAGCAAATGGTCACTCTTGGAGCCTGAGTCAAGGCAGGCATGGTCAGCACACTACCAGGGCCAACATACAATATAAAAGCCTTGCACTCAAGCAGCCACAGAGGGTGGGAAAGGTGAGCAGGTGTGGACCGAGGCTGTGGCCTCCACTCACTCAGTCTCTGACAATCTCCCTGCTCTGGAGGCCCGAAAAGCCAACAAGAATGAGTATACCTCACTGATATCCTGCCTCTGGTTCCTTGCCTGACCTTCCCCCCGCCACCTTCTGTCCCCCACAGCGGAACTTTTTTTTTTTTTTTGGATCACACCCAGGGATGCTAAGGGGATACTGCTGGCTCCACACTCGGGAATTACTCCTGGCGGTACCCGGAGGACCATATGGGATGCCGGGATCAAACCTGGGTCAGCTGCATGCAAGGCAAACACGCTGCCTGCTGGGCTATCACTCCGACCCCACAGCAGACCACTTTGGTTACCACCTAGACCTCTACCCAGCACACTCCTTGAGAGATATGTTAGGGCAGGGGGTGAGAGACAGGACAGATGTTGCCTTGCCTGCATGCGAACCCAAGTTTGATCCCTGGGGCTATACAATATGATTCCCCAAGCACTGCTAGGAGTAACCCTTGAGCACTGCCAGCTATGGCTCCCAAACCAAACAAAATCAAAACCCAGAAAAAATTAGTCACACTCATGGAGGTCTATAACCAGGGACAAAAATGCAGGTTCTCACATTCCCTCTAGGATCCGGGACAGTGGCAGGTCTGAGGTCCCATCTCTGGCGGAGGAAGGAGAGAAAAAAGCCCTTCTACCCTTCTCTCTGAGGACAAGAGTTCAAGGCCACTGCCCAGAACTGCGAGGACCTGGACCCTATAGCCAGAACAGGGAGAGACTACGGGCGGAGGCAGCTCCAGGCAAGGATCAGCTTGGAGAGCAAGGTGGAACTAGGCTTGTGAATGAACAGGAGCAAGTTGGGGGAGCGATCAAACCCTAAAGGAATACCTGCCGAGTGCCCGAGACAGCCAGAGGTATCTTCTCAAGTTTTTCCATGAAATGTGTTGGTCTCAGCTTTCATTTACAGGAGAGGAAATGGGTTTCTGTGAGGTCCAGTGGCTGTCCCAGGACAGACACTCAAACTCGGGCCATGCATCTTTGAAGCCCGAGTCCCATCCGCAATGGCTCTCCCTCCAGCCTCTGTTTCCCTGCCAGCAACGGTGAGGGAAACAGTAAAGCGTCAAAACAGAGGTGTGATAACATTGCTTTCCAGGTATAAAATATCCAACTGGAGTTTACATAATCATCAAACTCGAACGTGACTCACTGTGGACAATCAGTTGCTCAGGGTCCTCTGAATGCCAGTGTCCCCTCTGCTGAAACCTGGCCCACATCGGCTCCCCCTTCCCAAAAACCTCCCAGGATGGGTTGTTGGGGGAGGGGGGAGGGCGGTGTGTGATGTGAACAGAACACATAGAGAGGAGGGGACAAAAAGGAAAAGGAGTCCATGGGCAGAATCCTTGGCTCTGGGCAATGGAAAGGCCTTTCTGGCCACTCTCCTGCTATCACAAGACAGAGAAGGTGGCTGGCAGCGGCTGGGAGGGCACAGGGAACTCTGGTCAGCTGCTCTGGCCCTCAGCCTGCTGGGGCGCACCGGCTGATGGTCCTGTCTAGAGCTGAACCGTGTCTTCCAAGAGGCAGCAGCAGTACAGCTGTCCAGGGCAGGGCCACACCTGGGGTACTGACTGATTCTGGAAGGAAGAAAGGGCCCGGGGCTGTGCTCCAGCCCCACGCCACGCCTGGCAGAGAAGGTTCTGGAGGAGGGGATATTCTGGGGAAATGGCCTCCCTCTCCTGGCTTGTCCAACTTGGGGAGAGGGAGTGGGAATGGGCAGGAAGGCAGCCAAGAGACCTCAAGAATCAGTGACTCCACACAGGGATGGACAAACTCTGAGCCAAGTTTCCATAAAACAATCAAAGGAGGGATAGGGACCTCAGCGTGGGGCCAGTGAAGGAGGCAGGCTGCCTCGCTAAGTTTAGGGGGCCTCCGCATGCCCCCCACTTCCTGATCACTACCGGCCTGAGAGGCACCAGGTCCAGGTCAAGCCCCACATTTCCCTCGGAGCCGTCTCTCTCATCCCCAGGGCCCTGCCCCAAGAAACTCAGTCAATTTCTCTATCTTCGTGCTGGTAAGGATTTGCCTTTAAGCCAAAAAGCTACTATACCCTGGTTCTCTGGAGTTGGTTAGCCTTTCAGGATCTGCCCAGTCCTAGGAAGTGATTTTGTTGGAATTCCTGCCAGCTAGTCAGACAGACAGACAGACAGGCAGGCACGCAGGCAGACAGACAGACTCACACACACGCGCACGCACGCACGCACTCGCGTGCTTCCCCAAGACTGAAACATGTTCGTTACCAGGTGCTGTGTGCCTTGGCGTCAGCAGTGGCTGCCCTAGCTGGGATCACTCCCCTGCCTTGGCAGAGAGCCAGAAAGCCAGCCCAGAGAGGGAAGGGTTAAGTGCCTCGGGCCAGCCCAGAGAGCGCTGCAGAGCCGGGCAGCTTCCAGCCCGTGGCACGGGGGGCTCCTACAGCACGAGCCTGCCAGCCGCCGCCTTTGTTGATGGACTCTGCCACATGTTCTACTGACACGCGATGCTCCTCCTTGGCGGGGCTGGTGCCAGACTGCCAGCCAAGCCGCCCGGCCCAGCACGGGGGCAGCAGGTCCGGGGAGACTCTCTGAGGTACCCTCGCCAGAGTCCCAGGCCCATTCCCAGACGGAGACAATGAGGAGCAGCCTCCCCAGCTGGAAGGTGTCAGGTTACAACTGGTTCCACCACTTTCCCCCACTCACTCAGTACCATCCCTGGGCTCCCCACTTCCCACTGAGTCCTCTGCCAGCCACCCCCCACTGTCCAGTTGGATTGCAGCACCCCTGAAAAACTCTCCCTTCTCTCTCTCTCTTTCTCTCTCTCTCTCTCTTCCTCGCCTCTCTCTCTCTCTCTCTAATTCTTGGTTTGAGGGCCACATCCAGTGCTACAAACAGGTTACTCCCCCATACTGCTTGGGGTTTCTCCTGGCAGTGCTCAGGGGACCAAGCAGCGCCCAAGATGAAATGGGGGGCTCCAGTATGCAAAGTGTGTGCTCACCCTTTGAGCCATCTCCCCCAGCTGGTGGCCCCAAACACTCCCTTTACATAAGTGACCAGCAATCCTCGAACCTCCTTGAACCTGGTCTCAAGAAGACAGTTTGTCAAGCAAAGCTGCTTAAAGGCAGGCCATTCCCTGGAAGGCACTGAGCATCTTCTGAGCCCCCATTCTTACACAGCCTGGGCTGAGAGGGAGCTGACCTTGGCACCCGCGTTTGGGAATCTCCAAAAAGCCAAGGCTAAAATTCTGGGACCACATTTGAAGCTGGAGAAGACAGAGTGGCTGAAAAGCCTCTGCCCACCCTACCCCACTACAGAAACCCCTCCCAAGTTCCACGCATACTTGCTGCAGGTGAAGCCGATGGAACTGGTCTGCGATGCACTGAAGCTTCCGGGCAATCTGTACCTCCACGGCGCTGCTGCCACTGCCCTTCAGGGGGGGCTCGCCCAGAGGCAAGCTGGCAGGAGAGAGGCGATAGCCGCAGCATTGCCTGCAAAGACAGAGGATGGACCCACACCTCAGCATTCTCCACGACTGCCCCACCAGGCCAAGACCTGGGTGTGAGGATAAACCCTAGTACGGAAAGAGGGGAGCTAAGCCTCCTTTTATTGAGGCACGGGGCCAGATCTGGACGCCTTTGGCATGCCTGCAGCAGGGTGTGTAAAAGGCAACGCAGGCAAACAGGAATGACCCAGACTCCCTCCAGCTCTGCCTTCGCCCAGGCACAGGTAACATGACTGGGCAAATTTGCCAGCCTCTGTCCTTATTGACCAAGCCATGCCTGACCACTGCTTTTTACTCCTCTGTCGCAATAGGAAATTCCTGTAGTCACAGGCTGAAGCTCCTCTCTGGGGAAGGCTCTGCAGCTCCTGGGTAGAGCAAAAACCAGCAAACAGAAAAAAGAAAACCAAAAGTGTCTTCAGGGGTTGGAACAATAGAACAGCGGTTAGGCTCTTGCTTCCACACAGCTGACCCAGGTTCAAGTCCCGGCATCCCATATGGTCCCCTGAGCACCTCCAGGAGTAACTGCTGAGAACAGAGCCAGGAGTAACCCCCGAATACTGCTGAGTGAGAGGCCATAACAAAACAAAACTCTCCTCACTTTTATTTTTGCTCTTTTGGGTCACACCCGGCGATGCTCAGGGGTTTCCCTGGCCTGCACTCAGGAATTACTTCCTGGCGGTGCCTCGGGGACCATATGGGATGCCGGGATCGAACCAGGGCTGGCATGGGCCCAGCCACGCAAGGCAAATGCCCTACCACGCTGGGCTATCGCTCCGGCCCTCCCTCACTTTTTTTTTGGGAGGCATTGGGACTCACACATGAATAACTTAGGACTGCAAAGGAAGCCTAGTCTTTTGGACCCCTACAAATTAGGGTGAGTAGTAAACTAAGAACGGCCCAGCAGTGAGCACAGGAGGCCCGGACCCCTTGCGCGCTGCGGCTTATTGCCGCCAGGGGCGCCCGCCTCGCCGCCTCTCCCCTCCCCGCCCGCCAGAATCGTAAAGCCAGGATGGCCCTGGGGGGCCAGTCCCGCTGGGAATCACATCAGCCATGGCAAGAGGGTTCTGTCCCCCCCCTCGGCCAGCTACAGTGCTAAAAAGAAGAAAACAGACGGAGTAGCTAACCCTGCCCTTTTGCCAGAGGAGAGCTCATAAAACAAAACCATTTAAGCCCACAAAATGAAGGGGTCCTGTCTGATTGAGCCTTGAAACAGCCCCCTCTGCTGGCAAGGAGCCCAGTCAGGCCCAAGGCCTCTTCTCCAGTTCCCCTTCCAAGCACACAGAAAGTCCCAAATGACTACTGGAAGCCACCTTCTGTCTTTGGGAACCTTCCCTCCCAGAAGGGACGGGGGTTTTCCCTCCAGTGTCAACAGCAAATGCATGTCTCCCCACAATTCCTCCAGGGCAACGTTAGCCCCCTCAACCGAGGACCCAACAGCGCGCATCGCAACCAGGATGCAGGGAGGTGGGGCCCCAGGAGGTAAAAGTTAAGGCCCACATGCCCTTCCCTCCCATCCGTGGACCTTCTCCAGGAAGAGGCAAAAAAATCAAAAACTCATGACAGGACAACTGGCTCTTTCTGGGGCCGAGGGGCAGAAGGCACCAAGCAGAGAGGCAGAGAGGCAGCCGGTGAGAATCAGAGGAATCTAGAGAACCCGCCGCTGGGTTTGGGGAAGGAAACAGCAGAGGTAGGTTTGGGGAGGGAAAGTCCCCTCTTTTCCCCCCAGTCTCTATGGGAGGAGTCCTGAGGCTGAAAGCACTCACCATAAAGAGGCGCTGGGGTTCCTCGGTCACCCCACAAGGCAACATGACGCCCTGGCTTGGGGGAGGCTGGACTGAGGGTCTGGGTGGCCTTGTCTTCCTGGCTGGTGGGTCGAAGTCCAGGACCACAGCAGTGGGTGAGAGGGAAGAGCTGCAGGCGGCTGAGGGGGGCAGTCCAGCTGGTTCTGGGCAAAGAAGTCGGGGAGCAGGCCTCCCGGGCTGGGTGCTGGGCTCCCCGATCCTCTGGCTGGAACACATCATCCTCCAGCTCCTCCACACACTGAGGGGGCTCCATGTCCCCTGTGGGGGGCACAGGGGCAGCCTGGGATCCACCCCCACCTGCTCCCCTCCCTGTCCTCCTCCTCTGATGGAATGGGCCTAGCTTGTGGGGGACAGGCTGTCCTGGTGGGCCCCCTGAATGTGGGCTGCCTCAGGGCTCAGGGCCTCCTCCACACCCTTCTCTGGATCTGCCCGGGGTCACCCTCCTCCTCCCCTCCCTCCTCGTGGCCTCTTCCTCTGGTCCTTCTCCAGTCACACAGTCTGACTGCTATGAACACTCCAGCCGGCCAGGATAAGGCCAGCTGCTGCAAGCACAGGGGCTACCTGGGGAAACATCAACAAGACTAGCCTCCCATGGGCTGCGGGAGGGCAGAAGGGTGCTGGGGGCTGTATTGCACCCCGGGGCTTACAGCTCACAGCACACACACACACACACTCACATAGATGCACATCACTCACACACTCACACACACACTCACACACATACTCACACACACACTCACACACACACTCACACACACACTCACCCATACAAACTCACACACACACACTCACACACATACTCACACACAGATGCACACACTCACACACACACGCACACACACACACCCACACACACACTCACTCACACACACGCACACTCACACACACAGATGCACACACTCACACACACACTCACACACACACTCACACACACACACACACAGCCCTGCAGCGGCTCCACTCAAGGCTCTGGGAGCTGAGTTTCAGGCTCCCCTGTAAAACAAAAGGCAGCAATCCCGGCCGCCAGGGTTCCCCCCAAACCTGCTAAGCCCCGCCCTGCTGCCCATCTACTCCCTAGTCTCCACCCCCAGCTTGCTCAACACAACAAACAGGCTCCCCGATGTGGTAAGAGCATGTCCTGGGAGGGAGGGAGAGAGGAGAGACAGCCAAGAGAAAGGCTGAGACCACTGGAGCTGTCTGCCCAGCACAGAGGCTGACCTAGAAGGGAGGTAGGGTACCAGCAAAGTAGACAACACCTCCTCCCCCACCAGCTCAGTCTCGGTGACTGCAAATCTTTCCTCCCAGCCTACCATTCCCAACAGCACCAGGGCTGAGATTGGTACAACCTGCCTGCCTCACAGAAGGAAGTGAAATTTGGCCCTCTCCGTGACCTCACGCCAGTACAGTCAGGTTGGTGATAGAGAAGTTCCTCTCACACCACCTGATGGCGTGCGGAACTTGGAGCCATCTAGCATCTTGAACTTCTGGAATTTCCAACCCAGACAGACAGACAGACAGACAGACACACACACACACACACACACACACACACACACACACACACACACACACACCCCAGGCCCCCCTTGGGGCAGTAACCACCTGAATGGTTAAGGTTACAGAGAAACAATATTTGTCACTGCCAGATTCAATTAGAGATCCCCTGGGAATTGACTGCTGCCTTTGAAGAAAGTGCCAAACGGTCTGGATTAGTGCACGACTTAAAGGAATCTCAGTTAAATTCAGGAGATCCTGACTCTGCTCAACGCCTCTCTCTCACCCCATTCGGTGTGTGCAAACTGGGCCCATCTCTGCCTGAGCAGTGAGAAGATGCGCACCAGCCAGAGAGACAGGCACGCTGCGTCTCTTTGGGGAGTATTTCCCATAGTGAGGTTGAGGGAATTTCAGGCTTACCAGCACCGGGAAACAAAACTGCCCAGTGAAAGGACCAAGGGCTGTTCTGCCAGTCACCTGGCTGGGACTTCCCTACGGCCCTTCCACCTCCTCGCTGCAAACTGGCAATCCCAGCCCAAGAAGGGACCCTCAGAAGCCAATCACTAGCAGGACTCATTGTCTTGGCTTTTCCTTTGAAGCCTTTCACCTCCCCCTCCCCCACTCAGCAAAGCCCCAAAGTTCAGCCCCCTGCCAGGACTGGACAGTGGGGGGAGGTGCAGCCGGAGGGTGCGGCTGGCCAGCGCCGGGTCCTTCCCGCTCTCCGCAACTACGGCAGGTGGCTCTTCCCAGGGTGGGAGCCACCCGCGGGGGTGCTGGGGAGGGTCAAGTGGAATCGCTAAGACACGATAAGCACCCGCTCCTCACTGCGCCGAGTTGAGGGAGGTGATATTCAGACGGGCTGGAGGAGATCCTCTCTCCCAGGGGAGGCTTTACCCGAGCCAGGGCTACGCCAGCCGGCAGGGAGCATTCGCAGCCCCTCGGGGCTTTCGCGGGGATGCTGAACTTAAGCTCCTCCCTCCTGGAAGACCGCAGGAGCCAAACGCTAGCTCCGGCAGCTAGACAGGGCTCCACTCCGGGGACGCATACACAGCCCCGCGCGCGCACACTCACAGCGCAGACCTGGGGACTCAGGAGAGAGTCCTCGGCCTCCGAGTCGTGATGCCAGGGCTCCGCGCCAGGGTCCAGCGTGACGAGAGTACTCGGGGGCTGGGCGCCCAAACTCCAGTGGAGAGGAGGAGGGGGGGGGGGGGCGGAGGGCAAGCCCAGCTGTAAATTAGGAGACGATCCTTCGGACTCTGCAGAAAGGCAGGACGCCCCACAACTCCTGCCCAAAGTTAGATGCAGCGGCCGGGCGTACTGGGTCGCTGCAGGTCTGCCCTGCAGTGCACTGCAGGATCTCCCGCCTACCTGGACGCTACTCCTTGGAGTCTCCCCATGCTCCTAGTTACCCGCAAGTTCCCCTCGTGGGGCAGCAACCCTAGACATGGATTCTGCAGCCCCCGCTCACACTCCTAGAGCCCCAGTCCTGCACGGTCATCCCCGTCCCCCGCAGCCCAACCCTTGCCGGGCCCCCCCGCGCGCACGCGACTCCGCTTCCCACTTCCCCGAGGAGGTGCGATCCGACTCAGCCGGGACCCCGGACGCTCGGGCGCTCACCCGGCCGAGGCGGGAGGCGGGAGGCGCGGGCAGGGGCGGCGGCGGCAGCGGGCTGGACGGCGCGGGAGAGGCCACTGTGCACCGCGCGGTATTGTTTCCAAAATACGCCCGCTCCGGGCATCCCGCAAACAGCTGATGAGGCCCCCGCCCGCGCGCGTCAGGCCGGTGGCTGGCCAATAGCAAGTGGAACCCCAAGTCCCGGGCTAGGGACTGCCAGGGACGGTCAAGAATGTGCGAACCTTCCCTAGGAAACACTTCAAGGGGCCGAGTAAAATTCCGACCCCCGTCCCGGACGCAGTCGGAGCGCGGTTGTCTGCGCTAGTTGCTTTCCCGAGGCAGGCTCTGTAAGCACCCGAGGGTCCCCCGAGTTCTCTCGGTTCGAAGGGAGAGAGGGGGCGCCAAAGTGACTTTTATCTTCTCTTCTGTATAATTATGGCGTGCCCAGAAAGTCGGGGGTGGGGGCTTTAAGACGCGCTAGCCGAGTCCCTTTGGGTGCGAGGTGTCGGTCCCCGGTGAATCCCGAGTTAAAAAGGGAAACCCCAGCAGCTGCGCTGTCGGAAGCACAGAACAAGTGTGTCTGGCGCAGTTACTGTCCAGAATCAGAAACATGCATAGCGTTTTCTTAACTGGGCATGCACGCTTTGAAAACAAGCAGCCTGCAGAGACAAGGGGCAGCCGGCAGTGGACACGCCTCCTGTTTGGGGCGGCTTCCCGAGCCTGTGCTGATGATGAGATCGTGGACTGTCTGGAAAGGAAACCTAGAAAGAGCTATTCCGCATGAATGTACACCCTACATTGTCCTAGCGAATGGACCCCAATCTGGATGCCTGCCCGCTGGGAGTTTACAGTCTTCTCGGGGTGCTAACCCAGAAAAAAGTGGAAAGCTGCATGAAACGTGTTATATCAGAGACGAGCGCGGCTGGGCGATGCAGCGCTAGGGGAACGATGCAGATGGCTTTTGAGCTGAGATTTGAATGATGGAGAATTTTCTTCAGTAAATTAAACAATACATATATATATATATATATATATATATATATATATATATATATATATATGGCCTTGAGCTGGACAGATAGTACAGAAGTTAAGACACTTCCCTTGCACGCGGGCACCACGAATGATTCCCTAGAGCATGGCTATGAATGACCCAAATCTCCCCACCCCACCCCAGAAAAAAAAAATAATAAAATAGCCCAGGCCTACATAGTGACAGCAGGAAAAAGTGTTGAGCTGGAGAACTAGTCCTAGGAACAGGACTGGTCAGAGAAAGGGAGCATCCATGCCCAGACATTTAGGAAGTTTGGGTAGGTAGAGTCAGGTCAGATTACTGAGGTATCTGGGCAGTGCCAGGCTGGGGGAGCCTGGCGGCAAAGGGAGAAACAAAGATGTTAGCGGGAAAGATTTGGGGCCAAGCTGAAAGCACAACAGGTAGGGCACTTGCCTTCCACATGGCTGACCCAGATTTGATCCCCAGGGACCCCATGTGGTCCCCAAGCCCTCCAAGAATGGTCTCTGAGCACAGAGCCAGGAGCAAATCCTGATCGCTTAATGGATATGCCCCCCTTTTTTTTTTTCTTTTTGGGTCACACCTAGCAATGCTCAGGGGTTACTCCTGGTTCTGCACTCAGGAATTACTCCTGGCAGTTCCTGGGGACCATTTGAGATGCCAGGGATCAAACCCAAGTAGGCCTGGTGCAAGAGCAAACGCTCCACCCCCTATGTGCTTTTGCTCTGGGGTCCCCCAAATTTTAAAAAGAGACACGGGGTGGGGCAGGGGTGGGGTGGGAGAGGACTGGGGAGAGCGACTGGGGGCCAGGAATGTAGCTCTTGCCTTGCGTGTGTGAGGTTCTGGGTTCAATACCTGGCAGTAGAGGGGAAAGAAAAGAATTTAATCCTAAAAGGAATGACTCCAAGCAACTTGAATTTTAGGAAAGCTAAATGAAGAGGAGAAAAAAAATCAGCGAGAGGGAAGCGGGGCTATAATAGACTAAGTGAGTCACGATGAGGTCTGACCCACAGGTTCAGTGGGGACTGGCCGCAAGCTGCTCTCTGCCTGTGACTCACATGTCATCTTAGCGGAGCTGGGACCTTAAGGCTCCTTATACCTTTCCTGCACATAGTTTCCCCAACTCCTTCAAAAAGGAAGCCTGGGGGCCAGAGGGATGAAAAGAGGAGTGAGAGAGGATAGGGATTATGGCACTTGCATTGCTTGTAATCAATTAACCTGTTCAATTCCAAATACAGCTCCTCCAGCCCCATTCCCGACAGCACTGCCCCACACACCATCAAGAATAACCCCCTAGTCCAGCACGTAGCTGGGAGTAGCCCTGCCAGCAATGCTAGGTGTGTGCCCCGCTCAAAAAGGTACCTGAAAAAATTACAGACAGGTACCATTATAACTATAGTTGTGAGAGCGGGAGAAACTGTCGCCAAAGGATGGAGAAGGGAAAGAGGGAAGAGTTGAAGCTGACCAACAGCCCGGTTCCCTCTGGAGCTGACAGATGTCCAGAAAGAGGGGCTACAGCCAAAAAGGAGGGTAAAGAGGGGCTACAGCCAAAAGGAGGTATATTATTTTAGCGGAGCGCCCGGCCAAGAGTGTCAGGAACCGTTGTGGGGTGACCTTGTGTTTATGCCACATGTGGGGGAATGAGGAAACCAAGCCCCCATCTCCTTCCTGGGCCCTGGGGAAGCCCCCCCACTTGGGCCATGTACAGACCCTCTCCTCCTTCCAGCCTCCCCTTCCCTCCATCCTTCTCAGTGGCTTTGTGGGGGGTTGGGTGCGGGAGATGACTCAGGCTGCCAGTGGCACCCAGGGGCATTGCTTCAGGTAAGACTGGGACTGCTGGGCAGAGCAGCTCTGAATCTGCGCCCTGGGGCAGCTCAAGCCCAGGGATTGTGCCATGCATACTTGTTCTCCCGGCCTGACAACATGCTAGGAGCTCTCTGCTTCACAGGAGCCCTGGAAGGGAGAACTGGGTCCATGAAGCAAAGAAACTACAGAGAAGGGGTTTAGCCTCGGAGCCCCCTTTACGCTGGCCACGTCCCGCCAAAAACACACACACACACACACACACACACACACACACACACACACACACCCCACTGATAAATGGCTGAGCTGTGTGTAAGTTCCTAAAACCTAGTGGCGGCTCTATATAGACAGCTTCTAAAGATTTCTCTTGGGGGCGGAGGGAGGGAGATTGCATACACCTAGGCATGTGCCTGACCTAAGTTCATTTGTTGGCACTCCATAGTCCCCCAGTATCCCTGGGAGATCTCTGGCAGCCAGATGTAGCCCTGGAGGTGCCTGCATCCTCAGTCCTGGCCCTAAGCCCTCAAGCCCATTAGCCAAGAGTCACCTACGTAGTCCCCAGGCCCTCCTGAGCACTACTCAGGAGTCTTTCCCTCCCAAAGGAAATGGCATTTTTTTTTTCTGTAGAGTTCTGGGAAATGCCAAGAAGACAGCAACTTTATGTGTCTGGGCAGTCTGCAAGCTGAGGACAGGGTCACACGCGCTCTAGTGACATTTCGTCTCAGACAACTGGCAGCCCTTCGAAGCCTGCTCCCTTGGGCCAGTTCTGAAAGGTTCCCGGGGCTTAGCCCTTGGGCCCTCGGCCTCTAAAGTGGAGCAACAGAAGCCCAGTCTGACTTTCTGAGCCGCAGGGACCAGAAAGTCCTGTCAGGGATAAAGGGGCCATCGAGGTTAGGCACGTCCCTCCCCGCCTCTCCTCCACTGTCAAAGCAGCTCACGCCCCCCCTGCGCCCTTTCCCCCAGCCATCACTGGGCGAGACACAGCCTCCCGCACTCCCACCCCTGCAGTGTCAGGACCTGCTGGATGCAGATCTGGTATCTGACAAACCCCCCCGCCCCCAGGCCCAGTAACAGCGCTCCAGATCCTTTAACTGGGCTCAGAACATATGTGACCTCTGCTTGGAAAATGTTCTTTTCTTTTCTCTTCCCACCCCTGGTCCTGATTTGCTGACTGCTGCGCTGGCTCTAGGAGGGAGGTTCCCCAGAGAAAGGCCTCAGAGGGGGAAGGTGAGGAAGGACACAGACCTTGCTGAGGATCTGAAAGGGAGGCAAAGAGTTAAGAGGAGGCAATGTTCAGGGAAGAGAAAAGCCAGCTCTCTGCTGAAAGCGGGCAAGAGCCCTCTCCATTGTTCCACCTGGCTATAGGATTTCTCTCTCAGAGACAAGGCCTGGGCTCTGAAACTCCTGTAACTGGATCACTGGGAAGGGAGGGTTTTAAAAAACCATCTGACAGCTGAATAATAGGGAATTACCAGGCAGGCCGCCCCTGGGGTTACTGGAGGCTTGTAACTCAACGCCCGGGAGGGGTTAGATTAGAAACTGATTTATGGGGGAGGGTGGGGGTCTTGGGGGGCCATAGTTGACCCCTTGACTCTTAACTCCCCTCCAGGGAGTTAATGTACTTTTTTAAAAGCCCAGAAGCCTGGTAGATTTGGTGTCCTTTTCTTCTTGCTGGACTTACTCTGTTTGAATTTCTATCTCTCTGTGTTTGTCAATCCTTGCATCAGTCTGAGTTGCATACCGTGAGAGAGAGAGAGAGAGAGAGAGAGAGAGAGAGAGAGAGGAGGAGAGGGAGAGAGAGAGGAGAGAGAGGAGAGGCAGGGAAGCAGGCAGATTGACTTCTGCTAATTACCAATGACTTGATTGACTTCATTTCCCAGCCAATGAGCTCACCACTTGTCAATCATTCTTTTAATGGTATGCAAATAGCTGGGCCAGAGAGATAATACAGAGGGGTAAGGCACTCACTTGCCTTGCATATGAAAAAATAAATAAATAAGAATAGAAAAAGCAGGTACTACAGAGAAAATACAGAAATGTGGATATAAAGGGAAATGCAGAGTCTTTCCCCAGGCAGAAGGCTAAGACCCAGTAGAAGATAAAAGATAAGATGAAGCAATAGATGTCAAATTATGGAGCCAGAGAGATAATACAGCAGGTAAAGAGGTAAAGCACTTGCTTTGTACACTGGCTGGCCTGGGTTTGACCCCTAGCACTCCATTTGGTCCCTTGAGCACCACCAGGAGTGATCCCTGAGCACAGAGCCAGAACTGAGATCAGCTGGGTGTGGCCCCCACCCCAAAAATCACAAGTTATGACACTAAACACATATTTGGTATTGCTTTGAGCAACACAATGTCTTCTGTGTTTTCTGAGTGAAAGATGTACATTTCCATCCATTCTGTTCCTTCCTTCCTTCCTTCCTTCCTTCCTTCTTTCCCTTCCTTCCTTCCCTCCTTCCTTCCCCTCCATCCTTCCCTCCTTCCTTCCTTCCTTCCTTCCTTCCTTCCTTCCTTCCTTCCTTCCTTCCTTCCTCTTTTCTCTCTCCCTCTCTCTCTCTTTCTCTCTCCTTCCTCTCTTTTTCTTTCTCTCTCTTTCTCTCTTTTTAATTTTCTGCAGGGTTGGAGAATGTCTCCTGGTGGTTCTCAAGTATCTCCCACAAGTAAGGCAACTGCTCTACTATTGAGTGACATCCCCAACCTTACAGTTCCACATTTTATTTTTTAAATTATTTAATATTGTTTCCTTTTGGGTCATACCGGGCTATGCTCAGGGGTTACTCCTGGCTCTGCACTCAGGAATTACTCCTGGCAGTGCTCAGGGGGGACCATATGGGATGCCAGGGGTCAAACCCAGGTTGGCCACATGTAAGGCAAATGCCCCTACCCACTGTCCTATCTATCGCCGGGCCCTTATAGTGCCACATTTTAAAAAAATATGAATAGGGCCAGAGTAAAAAGTACAGGTAAGGCACTTGCTTTGCATAAGGCCAATAATAGTTTGATCCTCAGTGCAACATATATGGTCCCAGACCACCATCAGGAGTGATCCTTGAGCACCGCTGGCTGTGGCCCAAACAACCAATCAACTAATATGAATAACTCTGCATTGGGGAGCAGGGGGAAGATAAACGAATGTCTTGTCTACAAGGAGTCTATGACCTGAGCTGGCCCTCTCTGAGTTGCTTCTCACCAGCAGAGCCACATCTCGATGGAAAAGATGGATGCCATGCTCCGGTCACCTTCCCCGAGGTTTGGTGCGTGAAGGGACCCACAGAGTCTTTGAAGACTGGTTGGTGAAACAGTCACAAACACAGCTCTCACAGCTCGGCCCTCATCTCCCAACTCCCCAGGGCTCAGCTGGCCCAGCCCATGAAAAAGAAATTTCATTCCTTGATTCTGCCAAAGAATGAAAAAAAAATAAATCCCTCAAAATGCTTCTTCCTGGGCCAGAGAGATGCCCCGACAGACTGAGCATGTTCTACCTGCAGGAGGCCCAGGCTCAGTTCTCACCACCATATGGTCTCCTGAGCACCTCCGGGAGGGGACTCTTGAGCACAAAGTGGGGAGTGACCCCTGAATACTACCAGGTGTGGCTCAAAACAAGGCAAAAAAAGTGAAAGCCCTGCCTCGATGTCCAATCCCGGCTCTGCTTTCAACAGGTGATCTTCAGACGCTCACATTCAGTCCCTGCTGCCCAGGGTCAGATTCAGGCAAACAAAGTTGGTTCGGCAGGACCTGGGCACTTGGGAGCAGCATCAGCCTTCCAATGCCAGCCCTGCTATGTCAGTCTCCTCCATGTCTTTTTTTTTTCTTTTTAGGTCACATCAGGAGTAAGCCAGGGGTTACTCCTGGCTCTATACTCAGGATTACTCCTGGAGGTGCTGGGGGACCATGTGGGATGGCAAGGCAAACTCCCTACCAGCTGTACTATCATTCCCATCCTATGTCGATCCTACCCAAGGTCCTAGGGTTATAAACAAAGTCGCTCTCATCTATTAAGCTCTGACTGAATGTCAGACAGTGACAAAAGTCATCTCCTTTCAGCCTAAGCAACCCCAAATGGGAAGAGCTGGAGCAGCTGCGGGCAGGGTCTTGGACCTCCTTGTAAGTATTTGGCCATGAGTCACAACTCTGGCAGCTCTGCTGTGTGATCCCGGTGCCACAAATGCGTCCCAGCTCTGTCACGGCCAGGTGGATATAAACACCATAGAAAGGAGTGAGAACTATGGCAAGCACCACAATCAAAAAGATGTGCATACTTACCTAACATGATCGTGAAGGTGGTTTTCCCAGGGCAAGCCTTATCCATTGCACTCGGATATGCTGACCCCTGCGATTTCCCCCAAATGTGGGAAACTCGACTGCATAATTTGTGGTAGTGGGAACTATGTTCGAGCTCTCCCCTGGTTGAAAAAAAAAAAAAAGATGTGCAAGCAACCAGGATATATAATGCTCCGCAGCAAAACATTCACTTGGTATGTGGAGGCCTGTGATCAATGGTCAACAACACACACACCCAAAAGATGTGCAGGTAGGCCAGAGAGTGAACTCAACCCCGCCGAACACATGTTTAATGTATAAGAGGCCTAACTTCCATCCTCAACTCCATGCAGTCACCCAATCACCACCAAGAGCAACCCCTGAGCATTGCCAAGACTAGCCCTGAGCATCACCAGATGTAACTCCAAAACAAAACAACCAAAAGAAAAAGTCGGAGGCTGGAGCAATAGTCCCGTCGCAGGGGCCCTCACCTCGCAGGCAACTGACCAAGGTTTGATTCTGCCACCCCATATTGCACCCGGAGCCCCACCAGGAGTAATCCCTGAGCACAGAGCCAAGAGTAAATCCTGAATACTGCCGGGGTGGCCTCAAAACAAACAAAACAAAAAGTAAACAAACAAAAACATTGGGACCCTACGTTTTTTGGGGTCAAGGAAACTAACACCACTTTTTCCAAATACAGACCAGGACCCACAACTTGAGGGCCATGTCCATGTGGCATGAAAGCCAGGCCCACATCGCTCACATCTACACTGCCTGCGAGTACTCACAGTCCCTTCCCCTGCCCATAACACACTGTCCTAATCTCATGCCCCCCAAACAGGAAAGCCAGGCTTCAGGGGCCCAGCGAGGTCAATCCCAGTCTTCCTCAGTTGCAGATGCCTCCACCTCCACTGAGCCATCTTGCCACCTGCTGAGAAGCTGTTGCACCACCCCGCAGGAAGCGCCCCAACAGGCTGGCATCAACTCTGAGGCATTTTCAGTTCCTACTTTTCTCCTCTGCACCCACTGCCTTATCTCCTCCGGCTGCCCAGGGCTATGAATGTAAGTCCTATGCTGCCTGGACAAGGGACCGTGTGTGTCTCTGGGTTGCGTAGAACCAGTGGGAACCCTTCAAACCTTATTTACTTTGAAAGGAGGAGAGATCGAGACTAAGGGACTTTCCTAACTAAGGGCCATTCAAAGATCCCCGTGGGCTGCGAGTTCTCCTGGCCGCAGGAGACCAGCCTCCACGGCCTCTCTGACTGGTGTGCTGTCAAGGACGGTGCACGTTGTGTGGGGCGCTGTGCGGTGTCAGGTGGGTCAGAGAGAGGAAGGCGTGGGGAGAGCCTGCATGTCTAGGAGGTCTCTGTCATGGTGTCTGGAGCCCGTTAGGATTGGCAGACATACTGCCCGGCCATTGTTTCCTTTCCTCCATCACCCTGGAATCTTCTGAAACTCAGGATAAATTCTCACTCAGTGTTGTTCCCTCTTCTGCTCAACGTGGCCTTGGCTTCCCTTTCAGCCTACTTCCTTCTTCCTCTCCCCAGCTGCAGACAGGGCCCTCTTTCTTTATCTTTGTCATCTCTCTTCCTACCCTGCTTTCCTCCTGCTTTTACTCTGGGCCCCAACAAATAGGCAGCTCTTTTATTGCCTCATAAAAATGCTCCACAAAAAAAAAAAAAAAAAAAGCTCCACATTTTAGTAGAAGTCACCCCTATAGAGAGGCCCAGGATGCTTTTTACTTTCTCATTTCCATTTGGAAAGGCTTCGCATGTAGTCTGAGTAGCTTGGGAACCAAGCAATGGCTACAGGGGCTCTTGCCCAACTCTTTGTGTGTCTACCTTCTTCCACTAACCTGGCTCATTCCTGAGCTGGAGTTAGGGGTACCTGAATCAATGGTTTGAATAATACCAAATCATCATCCTCGTTAACCAACCCGACCTTACATTACCAAGACCAACAAGTAAACCAATACTGATTTACTTCATTAAAAAAAAAAATTTTTTTCCACTTGCAGCATGAAGCTGGGCCATATCAAGTTCTCTCCTAAGATTGCAGGAGACATTTACCTTATAGATGTAGTGAAGGTCTTAGAAATGAAGGAAGATCCCAAGAATCTAAATTCTCCCACCAGAGGTCAGAGAGATAGTACCGTGGGTCAGGCAATTGTCTTAAGTGCAGCTGACACTGGTTCAATGCTCGCCCCACAAACGGCCCCCTCAGCACCACCAGGAGTGATCTCTGAGCATAGAGCCAGGAATAAGGTCAAGCCATCATCAGGGTTTGACAACACCTCCCCCAAATAAGTAAATAAATAAAATAACTTCCCCCAAATCATCATCATGATGTGTGAACATCATCAGGTTTGACCCAATACTATCCCCACCAAAATAAGTAAATAAATAAAATAATTTCCCCCAAATCAGACCAAGTTATGGAGCTTATTGACAGCCTTTTCTCTAGAGAAAGAAATGGGCTCACTCCATACGCATGCCCTGAGCCAGACCTCACTGCTGCACTCTGCGAGGTGCTAACGTTGCTGCTCTCCAGTGCTGACCCCAGACGCAGCGCTCTCTAGAACCCGGCCCTTGACCCCGAGCACTGATCAGCTTCTCTAGGCCACAGAGGAACTCTTGTTAGATCCCCCACCCCCTCAACTCAGTCTCCGAATGTGGCAACATGGTTGTACTCACTAGAATGTGGGACCAAAATCGGCCTCAGGTGGAGCTTACTCATGGACTCCCTGAGCATCATCTGAGGCACTGTGAACTTGGGATGAGGCAACTAAATATCAGGATCTAAATTGCACAGACAGAGAAAAATACCAAAAAAAGCCAGGTACTTCACAGTAGAATTCTTTTTTTCAATCCTGACATTCTCTCACAATGAGGGCAAAAAACATGCAGACTGGCCATTGGATAAGGCCCTGCATAAATTCTCACTGACCTTAAGGAGAATTCACTTCTCCAACTTAGATAAGCTCTGGGATGGGACACAGACTCCAATCTTTGCTGCACCTAGGTAAGTTCTCAGAGGCAAGGAGAAAGGAAAAAAGAATGCTGGTGTGGATTCTGGTTTAGAAAATAGTTCTCGGAAAGCATTCCTGAGTTTATAAGTTTCCTTGTCTGCAGGAAGGAAGTTTTGCTTAACTGTTTATTGCTCAAACATTCCCTGGAGGCAGTGAGCGGCTGGAATTCTTTGCTTTGGCACTTAAACTTTGTACCTCTATCTCTGCAATGTGATTTACAAAAAGTTATTGCTATTAGTATGAAGGCTATACACTGCAGAGCTCGGGGGCTTAGTCCTAGTTCTGTGCTCAGGGATTGGTACTGGTGGAGTTGTAAGGACCATCTGCCTGGCGTGAAATGTGATATTTAAAAAATAATGTACTGTTATTTTTTTTCCTTTTGGGGTCACACCCAGCGATGCTCAGAGGTTACCCCTGCTCTTCATTCAGGAATTACCCCTGGCTGTGCTCTGGAAACTATATGGGATGCCAGGAATCAAATCCAGGTCAGCCACGTGCAAGGCAAACGCCCCTACCCGCTATGTTATCACTCTGGCCCCTGTACTGTTATGTTAGGGGATCTTATTTCCTTTGGTGTTTTGATTTCCTTGGCAATAGGGGTGTTTTTTTCTGTTGTTTTTTTTTTTCTACATCCCCAACAAGTTTAAGTACAATTTATTAGTATTTCTCTGAACAGAAACGGTTTCATTTACATTATCTCTTGAGCCCCAAGCCATATTAGGAGTGTTAGGGGGTCCATGAGGTATAAGACATCTACCTGGGCTGAAAAGGTAGCACAGGGGTTTAGGCACTAGCCTTGTAAATGCTGCTCCAGTTTGATCTCCAGCACATGTGGTCATTTGAAACCTGCCAAAAGTGAGCCCTGAGTACAGAATCCTGTGCATTGCCAGGTATAGCTGAAAATAAGTAAAGTTACATCTGCCTGTTTTCTAGAACTACACCTATAATCTTTATTGAGAAACAGTTAATTACCATAAAATTTACCAAAGTATGGGACTGGAGAAATAGTATAGTGGGTAGGGAGCCTGCCTTGCATGCAGCCAACCTGAGTTCTGTCCCTGGCTTCTTATATAGACCCT
>JAJIBD010035295.1:0-15518 GCA_021461705.1 Cryptotis parvus
CGGATGTGGGGACCTGAGGAAATTCACGAGCAGGATCTGGGCTGATACCCGTGCTCGGGCATGAGCTTGGGACGAGTGAGGGTCTGAGAGGGAGCCCTGGCCGGGCCGCTCCTCTCCCTGGCATCTGACACCGGCTGTTTAGAGCCACCGCCTAGAACATTCCTCCCTGAGGGGTAAATAGAGGGGCTCTCAAGGAGAACGCTGACACCAGGGTGGGGGCAGGGTGGACAGTGCCTCCTCTGGGGGCCACGAGCCTCGGGGGTGCTGACACCACACAGAGGCCTGGGAGAGACAGACTGTGGGGCCTGAGGCCCAGTGGGGAGGAGCTCAGCCTGCGGCCGGCTCCCGTCCGTGGCACTCACCAGTCCAGTGAGAGCCAAGTTCTCAGTCCAGTTCCCTGTGTCAGCAACCATCTCTGCTTACCGGGGCTCACAACACACCAGGCGAGGGAGGCCGCACATCCTGCTGCTTGGGGACTTAACGCCCCCCACCCCCGCTTCGTCCCCTCCAAGAGACACACGTGGGGCACACGGTGGGTGAGCCCCTGCCTGCACCCGGAGAGAGATGGGGGTGTGCAGGATGGCGGAAGGGATCTTGTGAGGGGAGGCACAGGGGAGCTGCTGTTATCCAGCGGGCAGTGCCCAAAATGGAAACAGCGACCTTCACACTCTGGAGGAATGTCTCTGTCTCTGCTATTTTTGCTCAGGCAAATTAAATTGTATCTGAATGAACCCTGCCCCCGGAAGGCTGCAAAAGTAACCCCCAAACCACCATGTGCACTCTGGAGTGAAGCCTGTGGGGGCGTCCCAGAGACCACCAACCACACCACACACAGACACAGACACAGACACACAGACACAGACACACACACACACACACACACACACACACACACACACACACCACACACACAATGCAGGGGAGTAGCTTCTGGCCCCAGCGAGAAGCTGAGGGAGAAGGGACTCTACCTCCATGCATGGCGTCGATGCGGATTTTAAGCCGGTTAGGACCAGACAGCAGCTCTTTGAGGGCGTTGAAGTCAAAGATGTTTCTCAGCATGGCGGCGTAGGCTTCCACGGAGTCCACGATTTCCACTGTGAGGACAAGCAGCGTTAGAAGATGCGGGAGCTGGGTGCAAGAAGAGGTATCAGCCCCCAGGGTTCAGCTGGCCCACGCCAGAGCCCCCGTTTCTGGAGGACAACCCCCACGGACAGAGGCTGCCCAGTGGGGGTCTCAGTCCATCCTACAGGCAAGATAAGGTGGGTTCGGCGCAAGCTTCTACACACATAAGCGTGCACACACACGCACACCCGCTTTGGCAAAAAAGAAGCTTTGTAGAAGCTATGAGAACTGTTCCCATAGTGAGGTGCAGCTGCCTGAGGAAGGAACTAGCAGCAATTCACACTCCTGCCCCAGTTCCTATCTATCTTTGAGTTTAAAAACAGAAAAAGAAAAGGTGTTTTGGTGCTGGAGAGACAGTACAGGTGTGGGGAGCTTGGCTTGCATGTGGTAGACCCATCTGATGCCGGCATCCCATATGGTCCCCTGAGCACTGCCAGGAATGACTCCTGAGTACAGAGCCAGGAGCTACCCTTGAGCATCGCCAGATATGGCCCAAAAACCAAGGGAAAAAAAAAAAAGAAAAAGAATCTAGGACTGATTACAAATTGTGTTTTTTGGAGGAAAGGCAGAGAATCACATCTTCATTCTGTTGGTCCTGAAACCCACCTCCTGGTTTTCAACAAACAGACAACAGAGGCTCCAAGCCCTTGCTTCTACCTGTATGGACAGTCCCTGGGTCCCGGGGGCCAAGGGCCTCCGATGCTTTATCGATTCTCGGCCTTTTGGCTAAGATCAAGTGTAGTATCTGTTCTTATCAGTTTAAAAAAAAAAAGATGCTTTTAAGGAAAAAGTAGCTTAACACATTGAGAGCCAGGGAATAGTACAGTAAGTAGGGGCCCACCTTTGCGTGCAGCCATCCTGCATTTGAACCCCATCACTTCATATTGCCCCTGAGCACTGCCAAGAGTAAGCCCTGAGCATACCCAGGTATGGCCCAAAAATTAAGAAAGAAAAAGGTTAAACACACTGACGTGTGTGTGTACCAACAGTGGCTCACAGCTGGATGTGGCTTAGTTAACATAAATTAACCCTTCCCCCATGTCAACATGCTAACGAGAATCACTTTGTATAAATGCTGTGTAGTGGAAGAACTTAACATGGTGTTCCTCAATCCAGAGCCCCAGCGAGGAGCCCCTGAGCACCCCCCCAAAACAAACCCAACGAACCCACTCAGTGCTTTGCCCATTGAAGGAGAGAGCTGGAACTGAACGCTGCTGTCGTGACAGCATTTTAAACACAGCACTGTTTATGTTCTGTAGCTTGTGTGTGTCATATGGGGGCTGAGAATGTTTAATCTGTCTTGTTTACTACTTTTAAATGAGAGACTGTGTTTTATATTTTTAAACTGGACTTTTTTACGCGGTTCTTTTCTGTTGTTCTGATCTTGAGACTCTGCCCACTATTACTGTGCTGTTTGTTATGGTTGAGTAGGTACCATCTGGTGCCATTTCTTTTAGCATCTGCTCAATCTGAGCATCGCCCGAAGGACTTCTGAACTTAACAGAAAGCTCGCGTTGCATGAGCGATGAATGTGTTCCCTTCCCAGGCTGCCTTGTTGCTGTGCTCACCTTCCAGTGCTCTCTCCATATTTCCGACCTGCCCTAACTCACAGGAAGTGTAAACCAACAGACTTCCTTGAAGTCTGATGTACTGGGAGGCATTACTGGGCATCCCTCTGTCTTCAAGTCTTTATATACTTCACTTCACTTGATCACTTGAATCCCGTTATTCATCGATTTGCCCAAGTGGGCGCCAGTAACATTTCCATTGGACCCTATCACATGCCAATGTAGCCCAGTGGAATCTGGTTGATTCAGGAATATGAAGAGCCTCAAACCATTCCGTCAGGGTCTTGACAAAGAAGTCTGACCATCTTGTAGGTGGGTGGCCACGTGATCTTTTGACATCCTGTGGGATCCAGTTGGTAACGGCTCTAGTCCAGCGGTCATCTCCAAATCGCATTACATGTCCAGCCCATCTGATTTTCGATGCCTTGGCAAACGAAACAGCGTCCCTGATTCTGGAATAGCGACAGAGTTCGGAGCTCCGATTCCTTCTCTCACTTGAGTGAGATGTGATATTCCAAGCATAGCTCTTTAGATTTCTCTCTGGGAGACCCGAATAGCATTCTCATCCTGCTTTCATAAGGCCCAGGTCGACTGATGACTGCTTCAGTCTCCATAGAATCAAAGGCTTTCTGTAAATCAATGAACGTGAGACAGAGCAGCATCTTGTACTCCCTACAAACCTCAATGAGCTTGGTTACCATGTGGATACGGTCGATTGTGCTAAATCCTTTCGGAAGCCTGCTTGCTTGCATGGTTGTCCTTCATCTAGTGTTCTGCCAATCCTGTTCAGGATGACTCATGTAAACAGCTTGCAGATGACGGACAACAGGCAGATGGGGCGATAGTTGCCGATGTCGTGAATGTCTCCCTTCTTGAACAGTAGAACTGTCCTGCTGGTTTTCCATTGGGAGGGCACCTTGCATTTGGACAGGTAGCGTGTGAAGAGCCGAGCTAGTATATTGATGAGTACCGACGGCAGATTCTTCAGGTGTTTGGGTCTGACTTTGTCTGGGCCTGGTGCTGTTCCCTTCTTTACTGACAAGATGGCATGTCAGATTTCAGAAGGGAGAACCCCTCTAAAAGGTCAGTCAATACAAGGAAACCAATGCTTTTAAACTAAAAATGTGATGCTTTTTAAGCCCTGATGCTCTGGTTGTTGGGATTTCCAGGGGGTCTGAACATTATTGAAACAGTGAGAATTTAAGAAGCTTTCTCCAGGGATTGGAATGATAGTATAGTGCGCAGGGCATTTGTCTCGCATGCAATGGACCTGGGTTCAATTCCCGGGATCCCATACGGTCCCCAGAGAACTGCCAGGAGTAATTCCTCAGTGCAGAGCAGGGAGTAACCCCTGAGCAACGCCAGTTGTGACCCCAAGAGCCCTGCCCCCAAAATAAGGAAAGAAACTCTCCAGGTGTTTCCAAGCACCTTTAAGCAAATGCCCAAGTGCTATCAAACAAAAGCGCGCTTCCCTAGAGCTGTGACCAGGGAGAAGAAAACCCTTTAGGAAAGGGTTGCCACGGGCCTCACGCCACCAACCCGTGACCCCACTTGACTGACATGAATAGCTGGAAGCTGGACAAAGATTTCTTCCCTCAGTGATGGCAACACCCTGGCATTCAATGACAAGCTAACAACCAGCAGGGGGTTTCAGCTCAGCCCCAAAGAGTCTGATTTAATTGTACTGAGTATTAGAGTAATAATATAATGAATGCAATTTCAGAAATAATAAAAATGGTAAGATTTTCATCACTATCCAAGCCCCAGCTTCATAATCGTCACCCCAAGTCTGCGTGCACGTAACTGCTCGGAACTTCTCCAGGGCCTCTCTCAGCCTCTGCCTCTCATCGGGAATAAGGAACCAAGTCGCCCCAGTGCTGCCCACCGGGTGCTGTGAGACGACACAGAAAGCAGCAGGGGCGACTCTAGCACACAGCCGCAACTCTAGGAACCTTCACCGCCAATGAGCTCTTCCAGGCCTTCTGGCCCATTCTACAGATGAGGGAACTGAGGTCTGGGCATTTGGAAAGACCACCCAGAACCACACAAAGGTGCTCGGGCAGGCTCAGAGAACCTGAATCTCGGGACTCCCAACTCTAGACCTCTCACTCCTGCGTGCATGCCAAGCTGAGCAGCCACCCACTTCTCCTCACCACCTGGTGAAAGCCCCCGAATGTAAACCAGAAGCAGGCGTGGGGCTGGAGCGAGCACGTGCCTGTGAAGGGCTTGAACTTGTTTTCCAGGTCAAACTGCTGCTTCCCCAGAACCCCGAGGTCGACTTTCAGATCAGGGCAAATTGCATATTCCTCGATGGTCTTGCTGATCTGGAAGATCTTGTCCGTGATGGCTTCTGGGGCAGGGCCTGGAAGTCAGAGAGCAAGGAGCAGGTCATGGGGTGTGGCCAGCACTGATGGACAAAGGGCTCGCCTGGGCCTCCACACACAGTCGTGGCCAGGCCGTGGCACAGGCAGCAAAAGTCTAGGAGTTTGTAAGATCACGTCCCTGCCCGTTCACATGTGACTCCTTATCTTTAGACGAAACACATTTCCCTCCCACTGAAGACCCCAGAGTGGCCAGGGATCAGAGCCAGAACCCTGGGGTCACGCGCACCCACCAACCACGGGCCCGAGCGGGAGGGCTGTGAGGACCAGAGCAGACTCACCGCCATTGGAGATGTTGAATTTGATGCCGAAGTCCCCATTGGGGCCCCCCGGGTTGTGGCTGGCCGTCAGGATGATCCCTCCAATGGCGTTGATCTTTCTGATGATGCAGGACACTGCTGGGGTGGACAGGATTCCGTTCTGACCAATAACCAGGCGCCCGATCTGTGAGGAAGCACAGCGCACACACTTCATCATCTAGCAACCCTTCGCTCCTACACAAGCCCGCTGGAGCCAAGGCATAGGGAAGGCCGGGACCAGGCAAGCGGCTTTTCTTTCTTTCCTTTTGTTCTTTTCTGCCTTTTTGGTGGGGGACCACATCTGGCAGTGCTCAGGGATCACTTCTGGCAGAGAACCATAGGAGATGCCGAGGATTGAACCTGGGTGACCCACATGCAGGGCAGCGCCTTACCCTCTGTGCTATCGCTCCCACCCGGCGAGCTGCTCTTTAATCAATACACACAGCTGGAATGTAGGGGCAGGGGCTGTTTTTCAGTAGAATCATGTGACTGTTAAGTGCCATTATGGTAGATACGGAATCATTGAAACTTCGCTGATTTAGGCAGTATGTGATCTGATGGGTGGGAGAAGTACAGGAATCCTCTGGCAAGAGAACACAAAGTGTTTGCCTCTGGCTTTCTCTACAAATCCAGACCCGATTCAGAGCTGGAATAGACTGAAACGTGGTGAGAAAACTTACATTTTAACCCTATTCCATGCTATTTTTTTCTAACAAACTAGGAAAGAAGAGGTAAGCTTAGCTAAAAGATTTTATCTCTTTAAAAAAAAGAAAACATGTGTGGCTGGAGAGATAGTACAACAGGCGGGCCCTTGCTTTGCACACACTTGACTGAGTTTGATCTCCGGCACCCCATATGGTCCCCCCAAGCTCACCAGGAGTGATCCCTGAGTACAGCCGGGTGTGGCACCCAAAAAGTTGCCTTTCTGTCCTGGAGGGCAGAGGGTCCTTCCTGGAGGCAGCACTTAGACTCGCTCTAGGCAGTGGCTGGGACCCATGTGGTAGTGGGGACTGAACCAGGACGCCTGTGTGCAAACCTGCACCCCAGCCACCAAGTCACCTCCCGTGCCCGTTAACGGACTTGTACACAAAGGGAAGACATTTGTCAATCTGAATGTTTGGGAGAAAGCACACAGGAGAAGCTTCCTATGAAAACATTTCTAAAAGGAGTCTCATAAACGCGTGTTTCCGGTAGAAGAGTACGGCATTCGCTGCTGGGGGGGGTCCCCCAGGAAACACATGCCTATTCAGGCATACCTGGGCTCCCTCAAGGCCTCAGGGGCGGGGCATGCTGGGGTTGTCGTTGAGAGACAAGTAAGAGCCACTGCAAGAAAGGGCGGCAGTGCACAGCCCAGAGCTCCACGGTGTGCACAGCCCAGCCCAGAGCTCGCGGTGTGCACAGCCCAGAGCTCGCGGTGTGCACAGCCCAGAGCTCGTGGTGTGCACAGTCCAGAGCTCGGTGTGCACAGCCCAGAGCTCGCGGTGTGCACAGCCCAGAGCTCGTGGTGTGCACAGCCCAGAGTTCGCGGTGTGTCACAGCCCAGAGCTCGCGTTGTGCACAGCCCAGAGCCTCGTGGTGTGCACAGCCCAGAGCTCGCGGTGTGCACAGCCCAGAGCTCACAGTGTGCACAGCCCAGAGCTCGCGTTGTGCACAGCCCAGAGCTCGCGGTGTGCACAGCCCAGAGTTCGCGGTGTGTACAGCCCAGAGCTTGCGGTGTGTCACAGCCCAGAGCTCGCAGCACAGCCCAGAGCTCGCGTTGTGCACAGCCCAGAGCTCACGTTGTGCACAGCCCAGAGCTCGTGTGCACAGCCCAGAGCTCGCGTTATGCACAGCCCAGAGCTCGCGGTGTGTCACAGCCCAGAGCTCGCGGTGTGCACAGCCCAGAGCTCGCGTGTGCACAGCCCAGAGCTCACGGTGTGCACAGCCCAGAGCTCAGTGTGCACAGCCCAGAGCTCGCGGTGTACACAGCCCAGAGCTCACGGTGTGCACAGCCCAGAGCTCGCGGTGTGCACAGCCCAGAGCTCGCGGTGTGCACAGCCCAGAGCTCGCGGTGTGCACAGCCCAGAGCTCGCGGTATGCACAGCCCAGAGCTCGCTTGTGCACAGCCCAGAGCTCGCGGTGTGCACAGCCCAGAGCTCACGGTGTGCACAGCCCAGAGCTCGCAGTGTGTCACAGCCCAGAGCTCGTGGTGTACAGCCCAGAGCTCATGGTGTGTCACAGCCCAGAGCTCCGTGTGTGTCACAGCCCAGAGCTCGCGGTGTGCACAGCCCAGGAGCTCGCGGTGTGTCACAGCCCAGAGCTCAGGGTGTGCACAGCCCAGAGCTCGCGGTGTGCACAGCCCAGAGCTCGCGGTGTGCACAGCCCAGACCAGAGCTCGCAGTGTGCACAGCCCAGAGCTCACAGTGTGCACAGCCCAGAGCTCGCGGTGTGCACAGCCCAGAGCTCGCGGTGTGCACAGCCCAGAGCTTGCGGTGTGTCACAGCCCAGAGCTCACGTTGTGCACAGCCCAGAGCTCGTGGTGTGCACAGCCCAGAGCTCGCGGTGTGCACAGCCCAGAGCTCGCGGTGTGCACAGCCCAGAGCTCGCGGTGTGCACAGCCCAGAGCTTGCGGTGTGCACAGACCAGAGCTCGCGGTGTGCACAGCCCAGAGCTCGCGGTGTGCACAGCCCAGAGCTCGCGGTCCGCTCAGCCTCACCCTCCTGGTAACACAGGCCATGTATGTTCCCCAAAATGCCCCAGCTGGGAAAGGAAACTGAGGCTCTTTCGCTCCCTCTGACCTACTTGCCGGAGGTGATGGCTGCCCCAGGGATCACGAAACAGCAACTGGGGATGGGGGAGAAGGGACCCCCTGGGATGAGAGGCGGGGCAGCGCCCACCACTGACCATGTTTCCACCCAGCACTTCTCCCGCACCCTGAAGAAAACACCAAGGGTGGAAGATGAGTTCTCAGGGATCGACATGCCAGTGAAGACTCCCCAGACTCCCAGTAAAGGTCACCATGGAAACGGCCCCCGTCGCCTTCCCAAAGGTCTGCCGGCTCCTCACAGGAGGCAGTAGGTATATCTGCAGCCCTTCTGGGCTCCCCAGGGTGCACCTCCGAACACACCGGGCCATCCTGGGGTGGGTTCGCGTCTGTTCTGCTTCCCAGGGAAGTGGAATGCCAGGCTGTCACTCACTCCCACAGGCTCTCAGAGAACATGTGGAATCCAGCACGTGCTCTGTGAGCACGTGGTCACGAGTTTAAATCCCTGGTGTCCCACATGTGCTGTCGGGCACCCTGGACTGCTCTGCCACCCAGTTTCCACTGTGCCTCAGTGAGGCCCGTGTGAGCAGCATGCAGAGGGCACCGCCCTGGTAAGGCTGTGTGTGCCCATGCAGCAGTGCCTGGCCCCTTTGAGCATCACAACCAGAGCACATGTGCCAACGAAGGGGACCACCGGGGAGTTCGTGTGTGAGCACCACGACCAAAAGCAGCACAGACCGCTGGGCAGCGCCACTGAGCATCCTCACAGCTGCTTTCTCGTGCTGGGGTGCAGCTTTGCAACCCCCTTTCCCCAAGCACTCGCCATGAGGCACCCCCAGGAATATCAGCCCTTGATATTTAGTCCAGTCTTTAGCCCAGTCTGCTCCGCACTCTTTCCCTCAGAGATGCTGGAGGCGCCCTCACAGCCCCTGGCTCAGTTTCCCTAGCTGCGCTCCCCCATGGTCTCCCCGTCTCTGTGGGCCTCCTCACCTCAAAGACCTTCCTTTGGTCCTGGGGCCCGGAAAACCCCACTTCGAGAGAGATGCAAAGCTAATAAGGCCAGCCGTGGACAGAGGGCGCCATGTTCCCGAGGGCGTGATGGGACCCTCCACACAGCTGAAGTGGCAGCCCCGGGGTCTCAGGCACCCAGCGGCCACACCGGGCGGGTTTCAGCCCGCACACAGACTGCGTTGGGGCAGGCTGGAAGCAGTCCCCGGTGCCACAAGCCACTCCGGGACCGAGGGCACCGGGTTCCGCTGCGGGAGGCGTGTGCCCTCAGCCGGTACACGGGCAGGGGTGAGGCAGCGGCTGGGACAGTGCAGCGATGACGGCGCCCAGCGGGGCCCTGCTATGGGTCATGTCACCGACTCCACGCTCAGAGCACACGGGTCCGTGTCCGCACACACCTGACCACAACAATGCAAGATTGAAACAACAGTAGAAGGGCCGGAGCGATAGCCCAGCGGGTAGGGCGTTTGCCTTGCATGCGGCCAGCCCATGCCAGCCGGGTCTGATCTCTGGCATCCCATATGGTCCCCGAGCACCGCCAGGAGTAACTCCTGAGTGCAGAGCCAGGAGGAACCCCTGAGCATCGCTGGGTGTGACCCAAAAGGCAAAAAAAAAAAAAAAAAAAAAAAAAGAAATAAAACAACAGTGGAAACCCTTTCTGGGCTCGCAAACGTCTGCCGACTTAGAGCTCACGCCTCCATCAGCCTTCCTGCCCTCCTCCTCTCACCATCTCCTCTGCTCACACCCGCCAGGCCGGATACCTCACAGAGACCCCAATATTTCAGGGTCAAACATGGTAGGGGAGTGGCTGGATAATGTTTCACTGAAAGTAACCTGGAGGTTTGATCTCTGGCACCCCATGTGGTCCCCCATCAGGAGTATTCCTGAGTGCAGAGCCAAGGGTAAGCCCTGAGCATTGCCAGGTGTGACCTCCCTCACCAAAATAATAATAATAATAATAACAATAATAATAATAATAATTTAAACTGAGCTGATATGGGGGGGTTGTGTGGCATCCGGAGGGCCTCTCGGGGCAGTGTCGGTGGGGAGCAAGACTCTGGTGATGTCTATGGGGTTGGGATGATACAGTATCATTAAAAGTATTGTAAATCCTGCTACTTCAACAAACATGGTTAAAAATAAACAAAGAACCTGGAGCTTTCTTATGTTCCACAAAGGCAGCCACGTTCCCTTGTCTGTGTCCTGCCGTTGGTACACGAACATTCTCTGCCCAGCCTAGCATTTCTGTCTGCAAGGAGTGACAGGCTCAGGGCATTGAATCAGGTCTGCTCGGAGGAGAAACAGCTCCGCCTCTGTCCTCTGTGAGGCGCTCTGAGCTCCCGCAAACGCAGACAGTTTTATGCAAATCAAAACAGAGAAACTGAGACCAGAGTGGGGAGACTGAGGTGCAGACTTTGCACGTTGCTGACGCCAGTAACGCCCTGGCACCACAGTCCCCCCAAGATCACTGGCTGCAGCGAGGAGGCCCCAGGCACGACTAAGCACCCCCAGCAGGGCAGGGCCTGAGCAGCCCCGCACCTTCAGCTCTTGCTACAGGCCCAGCTGACTGAGAATTGCCAGAAACAGCCTCTGGGTGCCTGAACATCGCCTGGGAGGCCCCAATAAGCAGAAAATGGAGAAACTTCTCATAAAGCTGACTGTCTGCTATGGCCCAGAGCCCCCTGGACAAACGACACTGATGGGCCAGGAGATGGCGCCCAGGGCTGGAGCAGCTTTTAGAGAACAGACTTTTCCTTAGATCTCTGCAAAGGGAGGCTGAAGGAGAGGGAACAGGGACCTGGGTGGGAGAGACGGGACAGAGGTGAAGGCACCGGCCTCACACACGACTGACCCTTGATCCCAGGCCTGGTACAGGGTTCTCAGACAGTAGGGGCAGGAGAAGCTCTGGGCACGACCCCACTGCCCCCAGCCCACCCCACTGCCCAATGATGCGGCCACTTTAGACAGGAAGTCAGACACCGGAGGATCTGGGAGGGATTAACAGATTCAGCGACGTGCCGCTCAATGTCTAAGGAATTCCAGCCAATGGCAGGGTTGCTTTTAAGGCAACACCGTGTTTTAGGCAGGGATGTCCTTGTAAAACCTTGGGCGTGTTGCCTGGGCTGACCCAGCTCTCACAACCAGGCAGCGACCCCTACGTACCCGTTATCATCCCGATGTATTCGTTAACAGACCTTCCGAGCATACACGGAGACGGGCAGGGGGCTTCCCTGTCTCACGTTCCTGCCTCCCGGGCACATCTTCAAGCGCCACACAAAAGTGAAATGAAGCCAAATATATCATCGCAAAGAGGACAGCGAGAACCAACTGCCAAATCCGCTCACAGGCCAGAGCGACGCGGAGAAAATTATGTTCCACCCGCCGCCTCTCGAAAGATCCCAAGCATCTTAATAGCGTTCCTGCGCTGCTCTCCGCCAAGGTGAAATTTACGGCACGTCACATTTTATCTGCAAACTGAGTAGGCTTCATAATCACTTCCTCCTCAAGTGCTTTGTCAGCTTTTTTTTTTAACACGAGAGGCATTTCGATTCTGAAACTAAAGAATCCGGGCATTAAAGACAACAGGATCTGAAAACGCCTTCACATTGAATTTGGCACCGTGCATGTTTTAATTTGGCTTCAGCGTTCACACCTGCTCCGGGTATAACTAACTCGGGCTGGAAAGGAACCGGCAGCAGGCTCAGTTACAATATTAAAGTTTGTTTTCAGAACCAGCTTCCAGAAAGGAAACACAGCAACACAGCAGGCTTTTCTGCTGTTGACTTTTCTTTTCCCCAGTTTTGTTGGTCTCTCTCTTACTTCTCTCCCTCCTCTCTCTCCCACCTCACTCTCTCCTTCCTCTCTCTCTCTCTCTCTCTCTCTCTCTCTCTCTCTCTCTCTCTCTCTCTCTCTCTCTCCCTCCCCAGTACTAAAGCAGTGTGTGCTTCAGAATATTGCTAAAGATCATCTGAAGCCTTAAAAATAAATTTCTAGGGGCCGGGCGATAGCCCAGTGGGTAGGGCGTTTGCCTTGCAAGCGGCCGGCCTGTGATGGCCTGGGTTCGATCCCCGGCATCCCATATGGTCCCCCCGAGCACTGCCAGGAGTAATTTCTGAGTGCAGAGCCAGGAGTAACCCCTGAGCATTGCTGGGTGTGACCCAAAAGGCAAAAAAAAAAAAAAAAATTTCTGGCCCCGTAAGAATTTGTGCAAAAAGCGGCAGTTCCCCAAACCTACCTCCTAGTAAATTGTGCAAATTGTTAGACAACCAGGGTTGATGCCAGCTTTGCCGATGCTGAGGAGTCTCTGCAGAGGCTCCTATACATTGGTCTTGCAGGCTTATTATCTCGACACAGTTGCACAGATTGGCTGCAAAGGGGGGCTTCTCTGCGCCCAGAGTTATTCTAAGCAGGCCCCCATAACTGGTGGTCCTGGGCACACAGCCCACATTTTCCATCCCCCAAACAGGCATTCCTGCCTGACTACAAGGATCCAGAAACAACCACCAGTCCTGGCTTTTGTTACCCTGTTTGACAAGAGACTGAACTCCAACAAGGGAGCCATTGGGAAAAAAACAAAGCAAAACACTAGTGTCCTGACTGCCCTCCTCATTCCAGCCTTCTTCCAGGGCCCAGGGTGGCCTGGTAGCTGGACACAAGGCCGGCAGGGAGGGTAAGGCTGGGACTGCACTTTCAACGTCTGAAAAGCCACAGGTACTGGAGGAAGCCACAGGCAGCCGAGCAGAGCAAGAGTTAGAAGCACTCACTCTCCCGAGCATCTCAAGAACCTTTCTGCAAGGTCCTGATCTTGGCAAACACCACAAAAATGCAACTTGGTCATGAGGCAGGAGAGAGTGCAGGGGGCAAGGCGCTTGCTTACCTCTGACCCCCTGATTCTATCAGGCACCTCACGATCTACATACGTATATGGTCCCTTAAGCCTGCCAGGAGGGAGCCCTGAGCATCACCGGGGTGGCTCGAACAGCAAAACTGAAAATAAATACTTAAAACTGGTTGTTAGTAGAACTAAGGCATCTGCGACAGACCGAGCTCCGCCCATTAGTCCATTAGCGCCCAAGGGAGAGGCCAGGCGGAAACCAACCCCATTGGCGGCCGCCATCTGCATAACGGTTTCCAGGGCCGATTTATTCAGATAGCGCCCGTCTCCTCCAGCCACCAGCGAGGCTCCCTGGCGGTCCTTGAGGTCGATGGAGAAGAAGAGGCTCTGGAGGAAGTTCTCCAGGTAGCAAGGCTGCTCCTCGAAGTGAGACGTCCGCTTGCGCAGGGCCCCGGCTCGGGGCGCTGGTCATGGTAGGGCGTGGTGGGGAGGGGTCAGCAGCGGGAGAGGCCCCTCTTCCAGCTGCCTGTACCTCCCATAAGTCCAGTCTTCGAAATGGCTCATGGCCCCGCACCGGGTCCGAGGCTCCTCGACGATTATCCCCAAAGCAGTCAGGCAGAGCCCTCCCTCCCCGAACCTCCAAACCACTGTGGTCACTGCAGCGGGCTGGAACTAGGCTAGGTGTGGCCTGGGCGAGCCTGGTCCAAGGAGACATGGGGGCTCTGCCTTGTCACCCCTCCGGGGCACCTGGGGCCCCACGCACACCCCCTACGGCAGCAGGAGACAGCATTCAAAGCGGTTTGCAGGGCCGCTCCAGCCGGCGAGGCGCCTTTCGATTATTTTTGCCTCCATCCCCATGGGGGCGGGAGGGCTCCCAAAACTGCTGTGGGCAGCGGACTTCTGTTACAAACACCAGGTGGCTGCCAGGCGCCGCTCATGCGGGGCCGCCTCCAGAAGGCGTCTGTGTGCCAGGCACCCTGGTGTGGCTGCGGCTGCTCCTCTGGCGCCCCTTACGCCGGAGTCCCACAGAGTGGTCCCCGCCTGTTAGCAAAGCGGTGGCCATACCAGGCCGGCTACCCAGGGAAGGCACAAGCTTCCCGGGCAGGGCGCTTCCTGCCCGCTAGCTGCCCGCCATGCCAGGTTCCACAAGCCTGCCGCAGCCAAAAGTCTCATCAGATCGGTGTTGCCATTGGCCACCAAGGGCAAGCGGCCACGCAGTTCATCAATAAATGCTGGAGATCAGAGGTGACTACAAGAGTATGTCACCTGCACAGCAGCGCCTGGCAAGCTACCCATGTCGTATTTGATAAGCCAAATACCAGTAGCAATTATGGACCTCATTCCCATGACCTGATGGAATGGTTTGAGGCTCTTTATGTTCCTGGAGGAAGCAGATGCCCTTGGGCTCTACTTGCATGAGACAGGACATATGGCGATGTTACTGGGGCCCGCTCGAGCAAATCGATGATGAGCAGGGAAGACAGTCGAGTTCTGGAAGTTTCGGACACACGGCCCCCAGACTGGGCGGCACCGCTCACCTTCAGCACCTGGGCAGGTAAGTGGGGTGAGCAAATATGGACTCAGCAAACCCCTCAGCCGGGCAAGAGGGAGGCGGCGAGGTGGGACTGTGTGGAAAAGGACCAGACAGCTAAGTTTTTGCACTTGGGCTGGCTTTCCAAAGAACTTCGAGTGGTTTTGCCGTGGCTTTGGGTTTGGGGGCGCCGCCCCACAGGGCAGGGGGGGGGGATCCCGAGGATCACGAGGGGCCACTGGTTGCAACCAGGCCTCCTGCAGGCTTCTGCTCCAGCCCGGCTGAGCTCTCAGCCATATGAGCTCTGACCTGGAGAAAATCCCTTAACGAGGCTGCTCATGAGCCTGGCATGTGAGGCCCCTGGGACATGGAAAACCGCTGCCCTGGTGGCTGCCCGAGGGTCTGGGTCTGCTTCAGTCTGTGTGTGTGTGTGTGTGTGTGTGCACCTGTGTGTCTGACGTGTCTGTGTGTGTCTTGTGTGTGCCGCTGTGTGTGTCCACCCTGGCAAGCACGTGTGTGAGCACTGTAACGGGCCCTGATGAGCACCACAGCCATGACTGTGGGCCTCAACCCAGCATGTGGGCCCAGGGGGAGACAGGCCAACACATGGTCAAGGAAGGCGAACTCGGGAGCACCACAGAGAGGAAGGTCTGTGGTCCCCGTCCTTGCAGCGAAAGCAATGCAGGGACTGAGGAGAGAATGTAAGGAAATAAGTGAGTCAAACTGGGGGCAAAGGCACCAAGAGAATCTGGTGGGCGACGCCCAGCTCTGTGCTCGGGAATGGCTCCTGGCAATGCTCAGGGAATGGCATCAGTGCTGGTGTCGAACTTGGCCCCCTCGGCCCCAACGCTCTCTCCCACCCTGTGGGGAGTTTTCTTAGGGCGCTTGAAATATCCGGGTAGGCTCGGGGGCCTTTGGCCACGTGAGCTCTACCAAGCCCAGCTGGAGGCCCGCTGACTGCACAGTCCAGTCCACTCTCCACCGTGTCTCCCGCTGACCGCACAGTCCAGTCCACTCTCTGCCGTGTCTCC
>JAJIBD010035296.1:0-17366 GCA_021461705.1 Cryptotis parvus
ACACACACACACACACACACACACACACACACACACACACACACACACACACATATATATATATATATATATATATATATATGTTATTTATGTCATGAAAATAAATGCGGTCATTCTATAGCTGTCTTTTTATTCTGGCTAATTTCACTCAACATGATCCTCTCCATGTTCAACCCAAAGTTATGCAGAAATTTTCATAGCAAGAATTCCAAACTGGAATTTTTCATGGTAATAGTTCAAACTGAAAACAATCCAAACATACTTCAGTCAGTCAATGGGTAAACAAGTATACCCACATAAAAATACTGTGCAGTAATTATAATAATACTACAATTTTGAAAAGATAGTACAGAGATTAAGGTGCTTGCTTGCATGCCAATAACTCTGGTTTTTCCCTGGCACTGTATATGGTTTCCTGACACTGCCAGCATTGACTCTGAGAACAGAGCCAGGAAGAATCCAAGTATCACTGAATATATTCCAAACTCGTCCCCAAATATGCATCATTTAAGGAAAAATGCACTTTAATGACTGAAAATTTCCAGAAATGTATCATTTTTATTTTAATTTTATTATACACAATGAAACATACAGTTACAAAGGTGTTCCTAATTGGTTCTTGGTAATACGGTATTCCAGCACCCATCACTCCACCAATGCCCCATCTCCACCACCAGTGTATCCACACCCCTCCCTCCCCACCCCAGCCTGCCTCAGTAGCAGGTACCCCTTTTCCTCTCTTTCTCTCTCTCTCTCTCTCTGCATCTCTCTCCCCCTTCTTTTACACATTGAGACTAGCCCTGAGACATTTAGGGTTTGTCAAATGGAAGTCTCTTTATGTATATTCAATGGTCAGTTCTAGTCTGACATTACCATTTCCCCACACTCAGTAAAACACTGGTATATATTTATATCCCATTAATAAATGCAGTCATTCTATATCTCTCTTTTTCCTTCTGACAATTTCCATGCCCATCCATTTGCAGGTAAATTTAAATGTTGTCTTTTCTGACAACTACATGAGTATTCCATCATGTAGATGAAATATATCATTTAAAGTTTCAGTTATTCTGTAAATACTATGCTCTCTGGTATAATTAATTCCACAACTTGGGTGATACGGGTTGCTACACTCCTAGGCTAGGCAAAAGTCTCTAAGACCTCGTCACATATGTGATCCATTGTTGTCAAAAATCTTTTGTTAAGTGTGCAATGACTGTATGATAAAAAAAACTGTGATTAACTCCATTAATAAAATCCAGCAACAGATACCTATACACTGTACAATGTTATTTACATTGTGCTTTTGGCATGAAAGTTGATTTTAATAATATATTAGTGGTTGTTATGCAAGGGAAGCAGAGAATGTGGTCACAAAGAGATAGCGCTAAGGAAACTTGAGCTGATTAAACACTTTTGTATCTTGATTATATTGTTGATAACATCAATCAACATTAGCTAAAATTCATAATCATGTACACACACATATACAGTGAGTGGATAAGAGTTAAAAATTCTCACCTAGTACAGTATTCAAAGCATCAGTCTCAAAGAACTTTGATACCTCAGTGAAGTTAGTTGTTTGCCCCACTTTCTATTACCTGGCCATGTTTTTGCTACTATGCTATATTCATCAATAAAATTAATTTTAATTAAGGGATATCTGAAATTTTCTCTATAATTTTTAGGTTCAGTGAGCCTATAATATTTAAATAGTTTTCAATGCTTTCAAAAATGTACTAAGGCTAAAAACATGATTAAAATATGTTTTCAGTTTAATTCTCAATGGAATCAAGAGTTCTAAGATATTGTCAGGATACCGGACATTAATCTACTATAAAATAACTCAATAAATAAAGTGAAGCAAGGAAATCACTCTTCAACAAATGTTGAGAAAATTGGATAACCACCTGAAAAAATATAAATAAAATAATGAATAAATTATACCTTATGTTAAAACAAAATAGATTAAAAACCTTGAGATAAGTACAAAATCTATAAGATACATAGAGAAAAACATAGGCAAACATTTTCATGACATAAACCTCCAAAGTTTCATCAATGATTTAATTCCAGAGGCAAAGACAACAAAAATAAACAAATGGGACAATGTCAATTTAATCATGTTTTGCATAGAAAAAAGAAACTCCAAGAAAATAAAAAGTCAGCCTTCTAAATGGAAAAAATATATTTATACACAACACATCAGATAAGAGGGACTGGTTCAATATTTATAAAGCACTCACAAACTAATCAACCAAAATCCAATTAACTTCACAAAAAAATATGGGAAGGAATGCAGACACACACTTCTATGAAAACATAAAGATGGCCAGTAGGCATATGGGAAAAGTGCCTGTTGTCACTTAATTTTAGAAAAATACCAATCAAAACAGCAATGGAATATAATGTCATACCTCTGAAAGTGGCATGTATCAAAAGACAGGAAACAATCAGTATTGGTGGGGGCCGGCATGAAAATGTATGTGGTATCACTTTGCTATATCACTATATCACTTTCCTCTAGGTATGCCTGTTTTCTTATTTTTTCTTTATTATGAGACTTTCAATTCTAGGCCCTTGTGCTAATCAAGGAATAGCAACTCTCAGAATTAGCCAGTTTTAGAGATAATCAACAACTCACTGACTATTGATGTCAAGTGCAAAAAGAATTAGTCAAGAACAAACTCCAGACACCTTTATAGAGCATGTACACTCAAGGCCACTATTTTACTGACCTAATTATCCAGAGTCTGATATCAGTAGCTAAGAAGAACCATATATTTTCAGAATTTGGTACCATTTGTTTGTTTGATGGCTTACTTTATTGAAGCAATATTGGTTGACAGCACACATATGTTTTCAGGTACCTAACATAACAATTCTAGATATATATGGTACTTTACAATGCCCTTGAAATGCCTAGTTTCCATCTACTAGCACTCAGTGTATTCCTTTTACTCCGCTCTCTAATGCAAGGACTTATTTTTTGTTTGATCTGATTTATTAGCCTTCTTTCTTTTTTGGGAGGTCACACTAGCTCTTCGCTCAGAATTCATCGCTGATGGTGCTCGGGGAACCTTATGGTTTGCGGATCGAACACTGGTCTGCGCAGGTCTGTGCGTGCAAGACAAACGCCCTACCTGCCCCTTTGTTTCTTTTAAAGTTACAACGTTATATTTTGGAATCTGTTTTACACTACTTTATGAGCACCATCAGATCTAGTATTTCATACATTTGCAAAACCTTATAGCTCTTGCCCATTTTATTTTCTTTACTTATTTCCCACATCCTCTGGTTACTATTATTCTGTTTTCACGGTGTAAAGGTTTGGTTTCGTTTCTTTGTTTGCTTGTTAGTCTTTGACATATGAATAAAATCACACAGTATTTGTCAATTGCTGTAACTTATTTCACTAGTGTAGTCCTCTCAATGTCTATCTGTATCAAAAGATGACAAGAATTCATCATTTTGCAGTTGATAGCATTCCATCATATAAAGATATAAACTGCATCTTTTTATCAAGTAACCTGTCATCAGGCAGTTCGGTTTTTTTCCATCACTTGACTATTGTGACAAATGCTGCAATCAACATAGAAGAATATAAATCTTTTGAATAGTGCTTTCATTTCTTTGAATAACCTAAAATAGAATGGCTAAATACTATAATTTCTAATAATAGTTATTTGCAAAATCCCCAAACTGTTTTAAAGTTTTTGCACCAACTGATATTCCAATAATAGTACAAGAGTTTTCTTTTTCCCCATATCCTCAATAAAATTAGTAAGGGTTTTGTGTAATTTTGTTATTGTTTTTGATTTTGTTTTCCTTTGCAGTTTGGAGACTATACCTAGTATTACTCAGGATTTCTCCTGACTCTGTACCAGGAATCTCTCACTGTAGCACTGGGGACTTTTTGGGCTCTGTGATTGAACCCAATCAGCTGCTTGCAAGGCAAGTTATCTCTCCAGTTTATCACCAAAAGTGATCTGTCTAGTCTTATTAACAGCCATTGTAACATATGTAAAATTATGTCACATTATGCTTTTCATTTTCTATTTTCCTAAAGACAAATGATGACTTTGTTGTTTTTCATTTGTAGTTTTTGGCCATAGGTGGTGGTGTTCATATCTGTGTTAGATGAACTCTTGGCAGTGTTCAGTGACCATACATAGTGCAGAGGTAAAATGGGGGTAAGCTGTCTGAAAGACCAGTGCCCTAACTATTCTACTAATTCTCTGGCCCCAAAGTTACATTAGTACCTTTGTACTGGTGATTAAGCCACAACTTGCAGTGAGGAGGGGCCCAGCTCTGTGTTCAGGGAATTATTCAGTGCCATGGCTTAAAGGGCCTCCTACATGCAGAACATATTCTCTGTCCCTTGAGCTCTCTCAAACTTTTTTTTAATGTGTGCATTGACTATTTTTATGCCTTAATTAGTAAAATCTAAGTAAGTAACAAATTTGGTCTTCAAAATCACATGATTTTTAACTCCACATCAGGTAGTTTACTTAGCTCTGTGTCCTTAAGTTTTCAGGGATATTATCTTGCTTTCATTGGGGACATACTCTTCAGAGTAGCCATGATTCTTCTGCCAATTTTTTGTTCTTATTTCTGTATATTAAGTACCTCTGTTTCTCTCAGGACTTATAGATTGGTACCCTGTGGGAGTTGTCCTATAAATTTCAAGAGCACAGGCTTCTCTGGAAATCCAAGCTAGGTATTTAAGGTATGTTACTGAGTGTTATGTCGGAGTGGCCTCTGGTGCAGTTCATTGGCTCCAGTTAATCTATGCAGCACTAGTAGAGCATGGTCAAAGTAAGTAATTGTGATGGGGGAGCAAATGCTTTCTAGAGCTTGGCTAGAAATCGAATCACGTCCCAAGGAGTTAATAGATAAAAATATATGTATTACTGCTCCTATGTGTCAATGACACATTGTGTCAATGTGTCACTGACACATTCAAAAATATATGTTATACTTTTGGTGAGCTCTATTTGCTTATTGAAATGTGGAAGCCTCCATAGCCATTTTTATTCAGATTATCTCCCCAAACCAGACATATCAGCCACATATGTAAGGTTGATATGAATAGATAGACTCACAAAAAACATTCTGACCTTATAAATCATACTCTATATTTTAACAAATTCACCAAATCCTTCCTAAGTAATTTAAAGAGAGAAATGATCTAATATTCATATACTTATGCTATTATTAAATATTTCTGCTTATATTTCTTTTCATATTTTTAAATGTCTCATTATTGTTTAGGTAATATAATTATAATAGTGTTTAAGTGTATACTATCCATGTACTGCATATCATCTCTATGAAAATGCCACCCTTCACCACTGTCCTATAGCCTCTGATCTGACCTTCATTTCCCACACCCACCTTTCTCCCGCTGCTTGTTAGAGAAGTTCCAATACAAAGCCAAGTATTGCTTGATACACTCTATCTCCTTTTTTCTCTCTCCATATTCCACAGATGAATGTGATCATCAGCGTTTGTTCTCCCTCCGACTTATTTTAAATCAATACCCTCCAGTTGCAACCATCCACATTACAGCAAAAGGCATGATTTCATCACCAAGATATTATAGATCTCATCACTAGAAGAAGAAACAATAACTGCTTGATGATTTGTTTGCTTTTAATTTAGGGTCAAACCGAATGATGTGCTACACTGAATCTGTGCTCAGGGATCGTTCCCAGAAAGGTTTTGGGGTTGAACCTGCACCTCCTTCATGCAAATAAGCATCTCAACCCTTCTAGCTATCCCTTGCACTCTGGTGATTTCTATCTTCTTCTCAGGGCTGTCTCCTATAGGAAACCTTAGCTACCAACCAGATCAAAGGCATTTTGTTTGGCTAAGTGTTTTGTTTTGACCAAACAACTAAACAAATAAAAGCTTTCAATGTCAAATGACTAGGAAAAGCAGATGGCAAACAATTTTGCAGTTTAATGTTCGGCCTGCAAGTCCAACCTGCACCATGCTGTATAATACGCGCAGCTAGTTTGTAGTCTGTCATTTGGTATGTACCTGCAGAACAGACATTTCTGAAAACAGTTTCATTTCAGTAATTCTGTGGCTATATTCCAACAGCAGTTATTGACAGTAATTTCTAATTATTTTTGGCTTCCTTCTGGTAAATTACCGGAGGCAGTCTAAGTCACCATATGGTTTGCTGATATATTAATATTCATAAAACATCTTTAGGAGCAGTTAATCTGCAGTCAGGTGCTCTTGTTTGTTCAAGCGTATTGAAAAACCACTGATTAATATAACGAAGAAGCGATTCATTCTATTAGCCACCAAGAATTCTTCTGTGAATAATTTTATGTGCATCATATGAACATTTGTCCCAGAATGTGTATCTCATAGGATGTACTCTAAGAAACTAACCTGGAGAGTTACCAACACTAGTAACAGAATTCCATAAAAGATACATGATTTTGTTTGGAGTTGTAGTCTGGGACTGGGGCTAATTTCCTATTATGTTTCTACAACTATTTTTCCTTAACTGCTGCAGTATGTGCTGTCAAGCCCACCCAGAAAGACATCGATCCCTCCCCATAGGGCTTAGCAGCTAAGCCAGTCTGAGAAAATAATGCAGACATGTTCTAATAACTGTTTAGAAACTATGACAGAATTATTTTACATTGTATCAAGAACTCTACAGGCATTTGTCACTGTCACAATTTAGAGAGCAGGCAACAATGGATGTGCTAGAAATCCCTCTCTAGTCCCCATGATAGATTTTATTTGAGTCACAACTTAAGAATTTTGAGGGAGGAGGTAATACTATTACAGCAGATAGGACACTTGCTTGCATGCAGTCAACCTGTGTTCGATATCTGGCACTCCATGTGGTCTTCTGAGCCCACCAGGGTGATCCCTGAGCACTGAGCCAGGTGTAAACCCTGAGCATCTCTAGGTGTCACACACACAAAAAAATAAATAATTACAATAATTGAAAAAAGAAAAATAATTTGAATGTAAAAATACAATTCCAGACCGGAGCGATAGTACAGTGGGTAGGGCATTTGCCTTGCATGTGGCTGACCAAGCTAGTTCCCAGCATCCCATATAGTCCCTGAGCACAGACAGGAGTAAATTCTGAGTGCAGAGTCAGGAGTAACCCCTAAGCTTGCGGGTGTGACCCCCAAAAAAAATACAATTCCAAACTCCTTTCTCACCATTATGTTCACCCATTCACTGTTCCTCATGTTTGTGATCTTCTCTCTCCTGTTTTTCTTTCTTCCCCAGAGCCATGTAGACAGTACAAATGGAATTTGAATGTGTTTTAGACTAGGCAGCATTCTAAACTCATTCTCTGTTCCTCTAAAATTGCATCACTTTCACCATGGTGAGCATTCTTTAATAATATTGTGCTACTAAAAATGCATTATACTACTATGTTGCTGGTATGAAAGAGATTGAACAATCTTGGTTTGATTTCTAGCCCCTCCGTATATAAGGTTTAGCTCTGCACTTGCATGAAGCTGTTGTAATTATTCTCTGAGCTCTTTGAAAATATCTCCAGGAATTAAAAAAGTTAAGATATTTAGTTTATACTAACTGTAGTATTTTAGAAGACAGTATCAAATAATGGCAAAGAAGACCTGAGAAGAAGCTCAACAAGTCATGTGTCGATGCCTACCAATACGTAACTCTAGGTTCAATCTCTGAATATTTCAGTAATAATAATTCAATTAAAAATAAAATTATAGGATGATTATAAAACATACAAAAATTTATAACTCTGTATCATTTACCTGTAGCTTTGACACATTGAGTCTAGGGGACCAGAGAGATCAGTCAAGCTATCCTCCTTCCCCTCACAGTTGCACACCATGAGGGAAGCAGGAAAGTCCATGGAGGGAGAATGAGTACTCGGAGCCTTTTGAAAGACAAGCATTCTGGAAGCCTCTGCAGAGATAAATGTTTTATTTCAGAAAGACTTGGGTTTATATACCTTAACAGAAGTAAAGTGGATGAGGGGAAAAATATATCCAGTGCATGTGTGTGTGTGGGGAGGGTCTGCACAAACACACAAATAGTGGGTTTTTGCATTAGAATCAAAACAGGGTGCTTTGGCTTTATATTCTTATTAGCTGACAATTAGCTTGCTCAATGGCTCCTGACTTGGTAGGTACAATGACCAAATGTTTCAGCCTCCTGGACTGTGGTTGGAGAAGAAGGAAAGGGGGCTGGCTGCCTGGAAGTCAAGGAGGACTGGCCGGGGATAGGCCAGCTACCACTTAACTACTTGGACCAAGTCTCAGGGGACTAACCTGACGGCTCTTTACCCCAGTCCTTCCCTGTTGGAGCCTCACCTTTACCATATGCACATAAGTAATATCTAGTAAGAGGACTGCATCAGCAATGCTGTAAACAGATGCAGAGGTGTTCAAGAACTATGCTGTATCATCATACAGAAATAAAGATGAAGTCCATTCACTTAACACTGTTAATGTAGATAAACCATTTAATTTCTACATATCAAGTTTCCCTCTACATTGGGTGAAGGGATGAGATGAACATCTCTACAAGGCATTAGCTTAATGAGGAAATGTCTTTTAAAACTGGTAGTGCAGTAGTTAAAAGCAAAATAGTCAATGAAATGTATGTCTGATATTATTTATGTAGACATATTTTAATACAAAATGATATTGTATATCCATATTCAAATGAAATGTTCATGTCTCTATAGATGCTTGCTGGTCATTGGACTGAAACAATGGTTTATTTGATGACCAAAAACATATTTTTAAACAACAAAACCACCCACAGGTACAATACTGCAGACTCTGTGATCCACAACACTACTTCATGCAATATAGTATAAAAATATTTCTCATGTTTTATTGTGTTCATGTAAATGCAAACATGCAAAATTGATTCTCAAATAAAATATAAAACATATAGAATACTGGACTTTTAATGTTTTAATATTTTTACATAAAAATAAAGATGAGTTTTAATAAATCTAAATAAAGGCAAGTAGGCTAAGTCCTTAAGCTCGGCAGAGCCTGGCAAGCTACCCATGGTGTATTCGATATTCCAAAAATAGTAACAATAATGGATCTTATTCCCAACAAATGGAGATGTTACTGGCACCCACTTGAGCAAATCGATGAACAATGGGAAGACAAATGACAAGTGACAGGGTTAAGTCCTTACTAATTTAATCTTTCAGCTGAAAATTTAGCCCTTCAATTTAATACCTATACACATGTATGTGTATATGTATTCTTTTTTATGCTTATGTGCTCTAATATCCTTCAAAATCAATATGTGATGATGGCATAAGCAGTATTCAAAAAAATAAATAGAATTACAATAAATACCAACAAGATACTTAAGTCATATAAAACCTTATGTTCCTCCTAAAGTTAAAATAAGATATTACAAATGCAATAATTATGAAAGGTATCTCTAATGTTCTAACTATAATGTGGATTTACCTACAACCATAAAAGATAATAATAATCACCATCTGTAAACAAAACAAAAGACATCAATTGGTTTTCCCATTTCTGGTAATGACTGAAAACTACACACTAAAAAATATAATTTTGTGATATTTATTTTAATATTTGGTGTTTTTTTGAACAAAATGGATTCTTAAATAAAGTTGTACACCCAATACTTTCCTGAAAATGATTTCTGTTGGGGGGACTAGAAGATCAGATACAAAATGTTAATTATTCCATAATCACTTATAATCAGCAGTTTTAATTTATCTCTTGTAATATAGGATAAGATAATATAGGTTTTAAGGTCATTCCTTGAGTGAGGCCAATACTGTTTCTATCCTTGGCATCAAATGGATTCACACATCACCAGATGCATTACATTCGAGGTCCCTGAGCATCAGAAAAGTGATCTCAGTGATACACGACCGGGAAACAGCAAATTCTCAGGTACCCCTCATTGAACCAAAGGACTAGTTGGCCACAATGTCAAAGAGGAGCCCCCAGTTCTACTGAGAATTAATTGGGAGAGACCCACATCATAAAAATGTCTATATTTCAATTATTTTCCTAATTACATTTATAGTAATTAATTGAAATTCAAATACATACTATTGATAAAAGTAGTTCTTTAGAATATGTGGAATTTGTTAATTTTGAAAGTTCTGTTTTGGGGCCGGAGGCGATAATCCAGCCGGGTAGGGCATTTGCCTTGCGCGAGGCCAGCCTGTGCCAGCCCGGGTTCGATCCCGGCATCCCATATGGTACCCTGAGCACCACCAGGAGTAATTCCTGAGTGCAGAGCCAGAAGTAACCCTGAGCGCCTCTAGGTGTGACCCAAAAGCAAAAAAAAAAAAAAAAAAAGAAAGAAAGAAAAGAAAGTTCTGTTTTAATTGAAGTAACATTAGTTTATAGCATAAGATTTATATCATTTTGACAAAGTTTTTAAATAGATAAAACATAGCTGAAATTTCTGCTACTAACTAGAAGTCCATAATACAAAAAAAAAACACCCCATGACTCCACTACGATGATATTTTGGTAGTATTCCTCCAGTCAGCTGCTGTAACAATATCACAGGAAATGTATTCTTAATTTCTAGATTTATATATAACATTCATACAACTACACTAAAGCCCAAAAAATAAGCATTCTTAATTCTAAGGCTAGAAAAGATAATTCTTTAATTATTCAGAGCTCTTTAGTTACATGTTATTTTTAGATAATATTTTATTTATTATTTAATATCAAAAGGAATATATACATTAATATGTGTTAATTTAGAATTACATAATAAAATTCTTTTATAGTAGAATTCAATAACTTTCTTTAAATTAATAAATCAGTGATTCAAAAGCATTTCTAAACTATATATCTCTTAAAATTTGTATAAGATTTATCTTATCATTGTGTTTTCATTTTGATTAAAAGAAATACACAAAAATGTTTATAATGTTAACAAGTGAAGAAACACTTGCTCTGTTAATCTTTAATCTGAGGTACTAGTTTTTACAACTCAGTAAAAAGTTAAAATTCCTCCAATATAGGCTCAGAATTTACAATACAAAAGTCCACCTTAAGTAATAATTAAAATTTAGTATTAATTGATGGAAAAATTAATTTGAAAATTAAGAATAGTTGTTAACAATTTCCCTAAACTATAAACACATGTCTCTGAACCATTGTTAACTCAATACACATTAATATTTTTTGAAAAAAAAAAGCAGTAACATAAGTATGTAAGTATGTAAAAAGAATAAAAGTGTTTTTTCAAGGAAATTGTCTTACTGTTAATTATACTTGACAGAAATTTTTCTATAATACTGCTATTTTAATTACACATTATATTTTTATAGTTTAATATCTAATTGTATATTTGAAATTCAGCTTCTTCAGGAGAATATTTCATCTGATCCTTATAGAAATACCCTCACATATCTGCATTATATTGCTGCTTATAATTGACAGAGGTCAATATGACTAGAAGTGTGACCCATTTATCTTCCATTACATTATTGGATATCATGAAAAGTCTTTCATGGAAACCATTGACAATTGGAGCATGTAATACAAATATTTCAAGCTGCCCACATCCTCAAAGAACCTAGGAGATAGGTGTGAGAAGTGGGCTGCAAAGCAGCAATATCCCATTTCTTCAGTCAAAGGATCTTTATCTTATCCTAGGTCCAATTTCCTTTGGGCTTTGTGACTAAAAGTTTCAAAATAATTAATTTTATCTATTCAGTACTTTTCACCTAAAGAAGTGGAAATGTAAGATTAAATGACTACAAAGGTGTCTGTGACAAGATTTATATCCCTTAGATTCCCTTTTATTGCTTCTTCAGTATGGTTATTTATTACTCATCAATTAATTTTCTCAAAAAAAACAATAATTAGCCACAATTTGGCCTGATTTGATAAACAGATCCCCACTTGTCTTAGTGATTTTTTGGTGGACTTAATGCTGTTGTTCATGAATGTGCTAATACTTTCTCTTGGCCATAAAAACCAGAGAAGCCATCAGCCAGATAAAGACTTTACATAGACTGTCAGCCCATTATCAGGGCAGCTTTTGAAAAGGTGACCTACATTGCTTCTGTTATGTAAAGGCCGCTTCCTAAGCACTGAGTCCATTTAAGCTTCAGGGAAGGCTCAGTCTTTTTAGAAGTAAACTTTGTCAGAATTTCCCAAACTCAATAAATCAGTTTTAAATCAACTCTGATGTGGTCCTTTAGCAATGGACTCAGTAATTTGCCCTTAGTCAGAAGGGGAAATGAGAGGAAAACAGTGTATTATTTATTGCTGTCATAACATTGTTACAAATTTACTTAAGAAGCTAGGAGCTTCTTAACTATAAAGGTTGTAGTTAAGTCCAAATGTGTCTCACTAAAATAAAGATGTTTGTGGGCTTCATGGTTCCTTCCGGAGTATCTTGCAAAGAATCTGATGCCCTGCTTTTTCAGACACCAGAGGCGACCAATATACTATGGTCTGGAACTCCGTGCTCTATTTCTTAAGCCATTTCTCTACTCTGATTTCCTCTTTCTTAAAAAAACATTTAAACGGTTTCAGTGATCTCAGTGGTTGAGAGATAGTACAAGGTTAAGGCTCATGCCTTGAGTGCTGCCAACTTAGATGGATCCTTAGTAACGCCAGGAACCCCAGGCATTGCCAGATGCAGTCTTGATAGCTCTAGAATTACCAAATTAGCCAGGCAATCCTTCATTATATACTCAGGCCTTTGATTAATCCACTCTGTTGGCTACAATTCTCCAGGAGTATTAACAGTCTCCATGGATAGACCCTGGGCCCTTTGGACACTACGAAAAAGCCCCTTCCCAAACAAAATGTAACAGTTTGTGAAACAAGAACATTCCCTTTATTAACTGAGCAATATATATTTTATGAATATACTAAAATGTCTTCAATTTCACAAAGAAATGTTCAATTTCACAAAGAAAATACCTTACCAAAGTGGAAACACTCGAATACTATACATCATAGCATTGACTCTGAAGGAAGTATTTTTCCTTTGGGGGGATAGTGAACACTGTTACTAAAAATATTTAAAATTAGTTCTTTACGTTATGTAATGCACAAAGGTGTATACTGCCATCTAGTGGTTCTATTGAGTAACTTAAAATTGTTAGCAACAGTCCTCAAAATATATTACAGTATTATTTATATATTTTTTCCAATAACCTTTGTCAACGAATCTTTCAGTGAAGGTATTTCAGAATTTTGAAAATGTATGTAAGTTTTTTGTATTTAAACAAATAAAGTGCCTTTTCTATTTATTAATTCAGGAGTCTGTTTTCAAATGTGCTTCTTAAGTGGACAATCTTGTCTAAACAGAACTTCCCGCAATGGTCAATGTGATTCTTTTTTGTCTCTGTAAGATTTTTGTGAATATCTACAGTTCCAAAAACAAAAGTCATTTTTCAGGGCCATAGTTCTTACACATAAAATAAGTAATATGCTAGAAATGAGTTAGCCAAATAACTGGAATCTTGAGAATCTCATTTTTTAGCTAAGCCTGAGCTCTCGCAGTTCCAAACTAGGACATGATAGTTTAGGGTGACATGAACAAATACTTGATTATGTTAAATGACTCTATCTTAAGCCTAGAAAATTACAACTACTTATATATGAGCCTACAGAGTTATGTAGTGGTACTTATAGAAAATATATAAGGACAATTTTTATAGATTTGTAGACATATATATTTGCATAAATATATATATATATATATATATATATACAAACGCAAAGTAATAAGTATCTCTTAGTCACTAACAATCATCTTTTATCCTTCATGTAAGAAGTTTTAAAGACAGTGAAATAGGATAGGAGGTTGGAATATCTTCATTCCCATAGTTTCACATTTTAGTATTTTAACTAATGAAGTTATCTTTAGGCAAAGAAGAGCCTCAGTCATACTCATTAAAAACTCGAGATTTGGACTGGAGAATCGACAGTCAGTAGGGCACATCAGCCTTGCACACTGTTGACCTGGGTTTGAGAGCGCAGCCCCCCATTTCGTCCCCCACAAGCCTGTCAGAAGTGAGTTTTAAGTGCACAGCCAGCAGTAAACTCCAGGTATGGCCTCCCCCAAAGAATGGAAAATAATGTGAAATGTAAAAACACTTTAGATCCTTGAGAAGCTAAAGGGTAAATAAATGCAGAATTTAATGAAGTAATCACAATTTCTTCAATTTGTTTGTATTTCCAGAGATGCATCCAGTCATGTCCTGAAAATCCAAATAAATAAGTTATATGAGATCTGATGTTGATGATTTCTGCTCTATCACACTATTGCAGTTTCTACCTATGACTTCTGTGTATTATATGAGTATAAAAATGAGGAAATTCTCCATTAAATTTTTGAACTATAAAGTTAAATAAAATAGTATATATATGATAAAGTAGAATTTTATTAAAACATATAACTTTTCCATATTATTTAACTCAGTCCCTTAGGGAAAAGGGATCTTTGAAGTCAGAATGGAAAATAAATCCTTCTTATGGAGATTTCTGTATGAAACACCATCACTCTGATTAGAATTAGATTCCTGAACAAAAATACTTATCATAACACTATTTTACATTTTAAAAATCATTATAAATGGTAAATTAATAAATTACTAATTTACTACTGTAAATTAGTAAATCTTTCTTCCATGGTATTCTCAATTTATTTGCCTCATATTGAGTGTTACTAAATTTTCTGTCATTGCACAGCTATTATAATTCACATAACCCCAAACTAAGGTTTTGCTTTAATGTTTTTCAAGTAAAAAACATGACAATATGCATAAAATCATGTTCATTTTATTTTGTTTTGGGACTTTAACCCTCACTGTAAGTACTCAGTGCTTACCCTGGCTCATCACTCAGGGATCACTCCAGGCAGGGATTGGAGGGGGACCATATGGGTTGTCAGGGATGGAATCCCAACTGACTGCATGCAAGACAAGTACCCTACTTACTTTCCTATCTCTCTAGACCCTAGAATCATGTTTGTTTTTGTATACCATTATCTGGTATAGTCTTGAGAATGTTCCATGTAAACTAGAGAAGAATCTAAAATCTGCTCTTTTGGAGTGGAATATTCCTTAAATGTCCACTAAATCCATATGCTACAGTTCAATTAAAAGTTCTTCTTTTATGTTCTCACTGGTGGAATTGTCTGTGACCATAAGTGGAGGGTTAAAATCACCTATTATGATCATAGTGATGATACCATTACTCTATTCTATTAATATTTGTTTTGTACTCTTTGTACATCATAATTTGGCTTTGTCTATTTACGGTGATTTTATTAACTTATTGTCCTACTTTTTTTTAATTAATTTTTTTATTTTTACAATTACAAAGATATACAATTAAAAAGTTCATATTTGGGTTTTGGTCGTACAGTGTAGCAGCACCCATCCCGCCACCAGTGCCCATCTCCCACCACCAACGTCCCCGGTTCCCTCCCCTCCCCCTCCCCCAGCCCTCCTCCATGGCAGGTTCTTTATTTCTTTCCATTTCTCTATCTTTCTCTTTTCCTTCCTCTCCAGACTATGGATTACAAAACATACATTAAAGGGTTGTCATGTGTATCCTTTTGCCTCTATTTAATGCTCAGTTCTAGGTTGGCATTAGTACCCCTCACAATTGTTTAGCACACTGTTCCATTTTCTGTCTTACCTAGCCTCTGACTCCCCACGTTTGTGATAATTTCCACCTTTTATTGTCCTACTTTTGATCACTACATAATGTTCAGTCTGTCTCTTATTATCTATTCTTGCTAGAAATCTATTTGATCTAATATGTATATGATTATGCCTGCCTTTTGAGAGGTTGTCACATACTTTTTTTAAATTGTTTTACCATTTCCTTTAATGTGTAAAACCTTCTATTTTGAGTTTATATTTTTCCTTAGAGCTAAAATGAGTTTTTCCTCTAAGCTTCTCAGTTTTGGACTTTCAGTCCATTTAGCAATTCTATAACCTTTCACTGGTAAATTAAAATAATTTAAATTTAGTATAATGATTGAAATACAGTTAATACTGCCATTGCATTATGTCTTTTGTATTTTTTATAATTTTTCTTTGTTCTTCTGATTTACTCTTATTCTCATCTCATGTTTTAACATCTTCCTTTTGTAAGCATATGTTAATTTGCATCAGTTGAATTCTACATAATTCTCTCCTTAAAATATTTCTAGTTTGTTTTGCCCAAGAAACTGTGAGTATCTAGTATTTTATTTCTTTTTTTTATTAATTTGGATATATAAGAGAAAGAGAGAGAGAGGAGAGAGAGAGAGAGAGAGAGAGAGAGAGAGAGAGAGAGAGAGAGTTTCATAAAGCAAAGTTACTGTGCCTGATTTGGGAGGTGGGCATTTCCAAAGTGGAGTACAGCTGTTACTTAACATAGTGCTACCTTTTCATCTCTTTGGAAGACTAACTTTAGTGCCAGCAGAGGGGCAACAACATGGGCAGCAGAGAGCACAGAGGCAATCCCAGAGATTACCCACACCTTCATGCCTCCCTACAAACCCTGCTGCCTGAACCACAGGAGAAATGTGAAAATGGTCTCTCTCTCTCTTTTAGTAGAGCTGATCAGAGATTTCCAGCAACATAACATCCATGAATCCTGGTAAAGGAGGCAACAAACCTCTTTCCCATGTTGTATTTTCATCACCGCTTTCACCCTGACTAAGATTGTCTTAGGCAGTCACCAGTCTATGCAGCCCCAGGTGGGCCAATGGGGGAGACGGAGAACTGCATTGCTTGGGGTGGCCAGTGGTGACTGTCCACCCTCCACATGAACCAGAACTTGATGGAATTAGGAAAATGTCTATTTTTCTTGGCATAATGTAGGAACTCTATTTTCTCCCCAAGACACTATTTTTGCTTATATACTTTCTATATTTCAATTCTACCCCCAAACTGAAGAAGAATGCTAATGTTCGAAGTTTTCTTATGCTGTGTTTAGTTTTATTTCAGATCCTGGTATTAATAAATAAAATAAATACCCTTAAAATAACTATGCATATAAACTCAACTATATTCCAGATCTTGTCTGCATAGTCTACAACCTGTATCTTTCTTCCAAGAGGGCAGGCAAGAGAAAAGGGATCTGGAAACTGCAGGTGCAGATCTTGGACGTTATGTGTGCCACCAGCAGTCACAGACAGATGAGGGGTGGGTGGTTCTCAGGATTAGTGGATGCTATCAAAAGTTATCTCCTCTTCAGACTTCTCTTGATTCTGTGCTCTGGAATGACTCCAGAAGGTACTTGGTACCCATATATAATGTTGGGGGTTCAACCCAGTATTCCTGTTGCATGAAAGACAGGCACCTTAAGCAAAAATAGTATCTGCTGCAATGCATT
>JAJIBD010035297.1:0-34686 GCA_021461705.1 Cryptotis parvus
ACACACACACACACACACACACACACACACACACACACACACACACACACACATATATATATATATATATATATATATATGTTTATTTATGTCATGAAAATAAATGCAGTCATTCTATAGCTGTCTTTTTTATTCTGGCTAATTTCACTCAACATGATCCTCTCCATGTTCAACCAAAAGTTATGCAGAAATTTTCATAGCAAGAATTCCAAACTGGAATTTTTCATGGTAATAGTTCCAAACTGAAAACAATCCAAACATACTTCAGTCAGTCAATGGGTAAACAATTATACCCACATAAAAAATACTGTGCAGTAATTATAATAATACTACAATTTTGAAAAGATAGTACAGAGATTAAGGTGCTTGCTTGCATGCCAATAACTCTGGTTTTTCCTGGCACTGTATATGGTTTCCCTGACACTGCCAGCATTGACTCTGAGAACAGAGCCAGGAAAAATCCTGAGTATCACTGAATATATTCCAAACTCATCCCCAAATATGCATCATTTAAGGAAAAATGCACTTTAATGACTGAAAATTTTCTGAGAAATGTATCATTTTTATTTTAATTTTTATTATACCACAATGAAACATACAGTTACAAAGGTGTTCATAATTGGTTCTTGGTAATACAGTATTCCAGCACCCATCACTCCACCAATGCCCCATCTCCACCACCAGTGTATCCACACCCCCCCCACCCACCCCCCAGCCTGCCTCAGTAGCAGGTACCCCTTTTCCTCTCTTTCTCTCTCTGTCTCTCTCTCTGCATCTCTCTCCCCCTTCTTTTACACATTGAGACTAGCCCTGTAGACATTTAGGGTTTGTCATGCAAGTCTCTTTGTGTATATTCAATGGTCAGTTCTAGTCTGACATTACCATTTCCCACACTCAGTAAAACACTGGTATATATTTATATCCCATTAATAAATGCAGTCATTCTATATCTCTCTTTTTCCTTCTGACAATTTCCATGCCCATCCATTTGCAGGTAAATTTAAATGTTGTCTTTTCTGACAACTACATAGTATTCCATCATGTAGATGAGAAATATATCATTTAAAGTTTCAGTTATTCTGTAAATACTATGCTCTCTGGTATAATTAATTCCACAACTTGGGTGATACGGTTGCTACACTCCTAGGCTAGGCGAAAAGCCTTTAAGACCTACATCACATATGTGATCCATTGTTGTCAAAAATCTTTTGTTAAGTGTGCAATGACTGTATGATAAAAAAAAACTGTGATTAACTCCATTAATAAAATCCAGCAACAGATAGCTATACACTGTACAATGTTATTTACATTGTGCTTTTTGGCATGAAAGTTGATTTTAATAATATATTAGTGGTTGTTATGCAAGGGAAGCAGAGAATGTGGTCACAAAGAGATAGCGCTAAGGAAACTTGAGCTGATTAAACACTTTTGTATCTTGATTATATTGTTGATAACATCAATCAACATTAGCTAAAATTCATAATGATGTACACACATATACAGTGAGTGGATATAGAGTTAAAAAATTCTCACCTAGTACAGTATTCAAAGCATCAGTCTCAAAGAACTTTGATACCTCAGTGAAGTTAGTTGGTTGCCCCACTTTCTATTACCTGGCCAGTGTTTTGCTACTATGCTATATTCATCATTAAAATTAATTTAATTAAGGATATCTGAAATTTTCTCTATAATTTTAAGTTACAGTGAGCCTATAATATTTAAATAGTTTTCAATGCTTTCCAAAAAATGTACTAAGGCTAAAAACATGATTAAAATATGTTTTTCAGTTTAATTCTCAATGGAATCAAGAGTTCTAGGGTATTGTCAGAGATACGGACATTAATCTACTATAAAATAACTCAATAAATAAAGTGAAGCAAGGAAATCACTCTTCAACAAATGTTGAGAAAATTGGATAACCACCTGAAAAAAATATAAATAAAATAATGAATAAATTATACCTTATGTTAAACAAAAATAGATTAAAAACCTTGAGATAAGTACAAAATCTATAAGATACATAGAGAAAAACATAGGCAAACATTTTCATGACATAAACCTCCAAAGTTTCATCAATGATTTAATTCCAGAGGCAAAGACAACAAAAATAAACAAATGGGACAATGTCAATTTAATCATGTTTTGCATAGAAAAAAAGAAACTCAAGAAAATAAAAAGTCAACCTTCTAAATGGAAAAAAATATATTTATACACAACACATCAGATAAGAGGACTGGTGTCCAATATTTATAAAGCACTCACAAACTCATCAACCAAAAATCCAATTAACTTCACCAAAAAATATGGGAAGGAATGCAGACACACACTTCTATGAAAACATAAAGATGGCCAGTAGGCATATGGGAAAAGTGCCTGTTGTCACTTAATTTTAGAAAAATACCAATCAAAACAGCAATGGAATATAATGTCATACCTCTGAAAGTGGCATGTATCAAAAAGACAGGAAACAATCAGTATTGGTGGGGGCCGGCATGAAAATGTATGTGGTATCACTTTGCTATATCACTATATCACTTTCCTCTTAGGTATGCCTGTTTTCTAATTTCTTTTTTTTTCTTTATTATGAGACTTTCAATTCTAGGCCTTGTGATAATAAGGAATAGCAACTCTCAGAATTAGCCAGTTTTAGAGATAATCAACAACTCACTGACTATTGATGTCAAGTGCAAAAGAATTAGTCAAGAACAAACTCCAGACACCTTTATAGAGCATGTACACTCAAGGCCACTATTTTACTGACCTAATTATCCAGAGTCTGATATCAGATAGCTAGGAAGAACCCATATATTTTCAGAATTTGGTACCATTTGTTTGTTTGATGGCTTACTTTTATTGAAGCAATATTGGTTGACAGCACTATATATGTTTCAGGTACATAACATAACAATTCTAGAAATATATATGGTACTTTACAATGCCCTTGAAATGCCTAGTTTCCATCTACTAGAACTCAATGTATTCCTTTTACTCCGCTCTCTAATGCAAGGACTTATTTTTTGTTTGATCTGATTTGATTAGCCTTCTTTCTTTTTTGGGGGTCACACTAGCTCTTCGCTCAGGAATTCCTCGCGATGGTGCTCGGGAACCTTATGGGTTGCCGGATCGAACACTGGTCTGCGCAGGTCTGTGCGTGCAAGACAAACGCCCTGCCTGCCCCTTGCTTGTTTCTTTTAAAGTTACAACGTTATATTTTGGAATCTGTTTACACTACTTTATGAGCACCATCAAGATCTGGTATTTCATACATTTGCAAACCTTATAGCTCTTGCCCATTTTATTTTCTTTACTTATTTCCCACATCCTCTGGTTACTATTATTCTGTTTTCACGGTGTAAAGGTTTGGTTTCGTTTTCTTTGTTTGCTTGCTTAGTCTTTGACATATGAATAAAATCACACAGTATTTGTCAATTGCTGTAACTTATTTCACTTAGTGTAGTCCTCTCAATGTCTATCTGTATCAAAGATGACAAGAATTCATCATTTTTGCAGTTGATAGCATTCCATCATATAAAGATATAAACTGCATCTTTTATCAAGTAACCTGTCATCAGGCAGTTCGGTTTTTTCCATCACTTGACTATTGTGAAAAATGCTGCAATCAACATAGAAGAATATAAATCTTTTGAATAGTGCTTTCATTTCTTTGAATAAACCTAAAATAGAATGGCTAAATACTATGAAATTTCTAATAATAGTTATTTGCAAAATCCCCAAACTGTTTTATAAAGTTTTGCACCAACTGATATTCCAACTAATGGTACAAGAGTTTTCTTTTTCCCATATCCTCAATAAAATTAGTAAGGGTTTTGTGTAATTTTGTTATTGTTTTTGATTTTGTTTTCCTTTTGCAGTTTGGAGACTATACCTAGTATTACTCAGGGATTTCTCCTGACTCTGTACCCAGGAATCTCTCACTGTAGCACTGGGGGACTTTTTGGGCTGCTGTGAATTGAACCCCAATCAGCTGCTTGCAAGGCAAGTTATCTCTCCAGTTTATCACCAAAAAGTGCTCTGTCTAGTCTTATTAACAGCCATTGTAACATATGTAAAATTATGTCACATTATGCTTTTCATTCCTATTTTCCTAAAGACAAATGATGACTTTGTTGTTTGCATTTGTAGTTTTTTGGGCCATAGGTGGTGGTGTTCATATCTGTGCTTAGATGAACTCTTGGCAGTGTTCAGTGACCATACATAGTGCAGAGGTAAAAATGGGGGTCAGCTGTCTGAAAGACCAGTGCCCTAACTATTCTACTAATTCTCTGGCCCAAAGTTACATTAGTACCTTTGTACTGGTGATTAAGCCACAACTTGCAGTGAGGAGAGGCTTACCCAGCTCTGTGTTCAGGGAATTATTCAGTGCCATGGCTTTGAAAAGGGCCTCCTACATGCAGAACATATTCTCTGTCCCTTGAGCTCTCTCAAACTTGTTTTTAATGTGTGCATTGACTATTTTTATGCCTTAATTAGTAAAATCTAAGTAAGTAACAAATTTGGTCTTCAAAATCATGATTTTTAACTCCACATCAGGTAGTTTACTTAGCTCTGTGTCCTTAAGTTTTCAGGGATATTATCTTGCTTTCATTGGGGACATACTCTTCAGAGTAGCCATGATTCTTCTGCCAATTTTTTGTTCTTATTTCTATGTATTAAGTACCTCTGTTTCCTCTCCAGGACTTATAGATTGGTACCCTGTGGGAGTTGTCCTATAAATTTCAAGAGCACAGGCCTCTCTGGAAATCCAAGCTAGGTATTTAAGGTATGTTACTGAGTGTTATGTCAGAGTGGCCTCTGGTGCAGTTCACTTGGCTCAGTTAATCTATGCAGCACTAGTAGAGCATGGTCAAAGTAAGTAATTGTGATGGGGGGAGCAAATGCTTCTCTAGGCTTGGCTAGAAATCGAATAACATCCCAAGGAGTTAATAGATAAAAATATATGTATTACTGCTCCTATGTGTCAATGACACATTGTGTCAATGTGTCAATGACACATTCAAAATATATGTTATACTTTTGGTGAGCTCTATTTGCTTATTGAAATGTGAAGCCTCTATAGCCATTTTTATTCAGATTATCTCCCCCAAACCAGACATATCAGCCACATATGTAAGGTTGATATGAATAGATAGACTCACAAAAACATTCAGACCTTATAAATCATACTCTATATTTTAACAAATTCACCAAATCCTTCCTAAGTAATTTAAAGAGAGAAATGATCTAATATTCATATACTTATGCTATTATTAAATATTTCTGCTTATATTTCTTTTCATATTTTAAATGTCTCATTATTGTTTAGGTAATATAATTATAATAGTGTTTAAGTGTATACTATCCATGTACTGCATATCATCTCTATGAAAATGCCACCCTTCACCACTGTCCTATGTCACCTCTGATCTGACCTTCATTTCCCACACCCACCTTTCTCCCCACTGCTTGTTAGAGAAGTTCTAATACAAAGCCAAGTGTTGCTTGATACACTCTATCTCCTTGTTTTCTCTCTCCATATTCCACAGATGAATGTGATCATCAGCGTTTGTTCTCCCTCCGACTTATTTTAAATCAATACCCTCCAGTTGCAGCCATCCACATTACAGCAAAAGGCATGATTTCATCACCATAGATATAATAGATCTCATCACTAGAAGAGAAGAAACAATAACTGCTTGATGATTTGTTTTTGCTTTTAATTTAGGGTCAAACCGAATGATGTGCTACACTGAATCTGTGCTCAGAGATCGTTCCCAGAAAGGTTTGGGGTTGAACCTGCACCTCCTTCATGCAAATAAGCATCTCAACCCTTCTAGCTATCCCCTTGCACTCTGGTGATTTCTATCTTCTTCTCAGGGCTGTCTCCTATAAGGAAACCTTAGCTACCAACCAGATCAAGGCATTTTGTTTTGGCTAAGTGTTTTGTTTTGACCAAACAACTAAACAAATAAAAGCTTTCAATGTCAAATGAATAGGAAAAGCAGATGGCAAACAATTTTGCAGTTTAATGTTCAGCCTGTAAGTCCAACCTGCACCATGCTGTATAATACACGCAGCTAGTTTGTAGTCTGTCATTTGGTATGTACCTGCAGAACAGACATTTCTGAAAACAGTTTCATTTCAGTAATTCTGTGGCTATGTGCAACAGCAGTTATTGACAGTAATTTCTAATTATTTTGGCTTCCTTCTGGTAAATTACCAGAGAGCAGTCTAATTCACCATATGGTTTGCTGATATGTTAATATTCATAAAACATCTTTAGGAGCAGTTAATCTGCAGTCAGGTGCTCTTGTTTGTTCAAGCGTATTGAAAAACCACTGATTAATATAACCGAAGAGAGCGATTCATTCTATTAGCCACCAAGAATTCTTCTGTGAATAATTTTATGTACATCATATGAACATTTGTCCCAGAATGTGTATCTCATAGGATGTACTCTAAACGGAAACTAACCTGGAGAGTTACCAACACTAGTAACAGAATTCCATAAAAGATACATGATTTTGTTTGGAGTTGTAGTCTGGGACTGAGGGGCGAATTTCCCCTATTATGTTTCTACAACTATTTTTCCTTAACTGCTGCAGTATGTGCTGTCAAGCCCACCCAGAAAGACATCGATCCCTCCCCCATAGGGCTTAGCAGCTAAGCCAGTCTGAGAAAATAATGCAGACATGTTTCTAATAACTGTTTAGAAACTGTGACAGAATTATTTTTGCATTTGTCAAGAACTCTGCACAGGCATTTTGATCACTGTCACAATTTAGAGAGCAGGCAACAATGGATGTGCTAGAAATCCTTCTCCTAGTCCCCATGATAGATTTTTATTTGAGTCACAATTTTTTAAAGAATTTTGAGGGAGGAGTAATACTATTACAGCAGATAGGACACTTGCTTGCATGCAGTCAACCTGTGTTCGATATCTGGCACTCCATGTGGTCTTCTGAGCCCACCAGGAGTGATCCCTGAGCACAGAGCCAGGAGTAAACCCTGAGCATCTCTAGGTGTCACACACACAAAAAATAAATAATTACAATAATTGAAAAAAGAAAAATAATTTGAATGTAAAAAATACAATTCCAGACCCGGAGCGATAGTACAGTGGGTAGGGCATTTGCCTTGCATGTGGCTGACCCGAGCTAGTTCCCCAGCATCCCATATGGTCCCCTGAGCACCGACAGGAGTAAATTCTGAGTGCAGAGTCAGGAGTAACCCCTAAGCATTGCCGGGTGTGACCCAAAAAAAAAATACAATTCCAAACTCCTTTCTCACCATTATGTTCACCCATTCACTGTTCCTCATGTTTGTGATCTTCTCTCTCCTGTTTTTCTTTCTTCCCCAGAGCCATGTAGACAGTACAAATGGAATTTGAATGTGTTTTAGACTAGGCAGCATTCTAAACTCATTCTCTGTTCCTCTAAAATTGCATCACTTTCACCATGGTGAGCATTCTTTAATAATACATTGTGCTACATAAAAAAATGCATTATACTACTATGTTGCTGGTATGAAAAGAGATTGAACAATCTTGGTTTGATTTCTAGCCCCTCCGTATATAAGGTTTAGCTCTGCACCTTGCATGAAGCTGTTGTAATTATTCTCTGAGCTCTTTGAAAATATCTCCAGGAATTAAAAAGTTAAGATATTTAGTTTATACTAACTGTAGTATTTTAGAAGACAGTATCAAATAATGGCAAAGAAGAGACCTGAGAAGAAGCTCAACAAGTCATGTGTCGATGCCTACCAATACGTAACTCTAGGTTCAATCTCTGAATATTTAAGTAATAATAATTCAATTAAAAATAAAATTATAGGATGATTATAAAACATACAAAATTATAACTCTGTATCATTTACCTGTAGCTTTGACACATTGAGTCTAGGGGACCAGAGAGATCAGTCAAGCTATCCTCCTTCCCCTCACAGTTGCACACCATGAGGGAAGCAGGAAAGTCCATGGAGGGAGAATGAGTACTCGGAGCCTTTGAAAAGACAAGCATTCTGGAAGCCTCTGCAGAGAGATAAATGTTTTATTTCAGAAAGACTTAGGTTTATATACCTTAACAGAAGTAAGTGGATAGGGGGAAAAATATATCCAGTGCATGTGTGTGTGTGGGGGGGGAGGGTCTGCACAAACCCACAAATAGTGGGTTTTTGCATTAGAATCAAAACAGGGTGCTTTGGCTTTATATTCTTATTAGCTGACAATTAGCTTGCTCAATGGCTCCTGACTTGGTAGGTACAATGACCAAATGTTTCAGCCTCCTGGACTGTGGTTGGAGAAGAAGGAAAGGGGCTGGCTGCCTGGAAGTCAAGGAGGACTGGCCGGGGATAGGCCAGCTACCACTTAACTACTTGGACCAAGTCTCAGGGACTAACCCTGACACGGCTCTTTACCCCAGTCCTTCCCTGTTGAGCCTCACCTTTACCCATATGCACATAAGTAATATCTAGTAAGAGGACTGCATCAGCAATGCTGTAAACAGATGCAGAGGTGTTCAAGAACTATGCTGTATCATCATACAGAAATAAAGATGAAGTCCATTCACTTAACACTGTTAATGTAGATAAACCATTTAATTTCTACATATCAAGTTTCCCTCTACATTGGGTGAAGGATGAGATGAACATCTCTACAAGGCATTAGCTTAATGAGGAAATGTCTTTTAAAACTGGTAGTGCAGTAGTTAAAAAGCAAAATAGTCAATGAAATGTATGTCTGATATTATTTATGTAGACATATTTTAATACAAAATGATATTGTATATCCATATTCAAATGAAATGTTCATGTCTCTATAGATGCTTGCTGGTCATTGGACTGAAACAATGGTTTATTTGATGACCAAAAAAACATATTTTTAAACAACAAAACCACCCACAGGTACAATACTGCAGACTCTGTGATCCACAACACTACTTCATGCGATATAGTATAAAAATATTTCACAAGTTTTATTGTGTTCATGTAAATGCAAACATGCAAAATTGATTCTCAAATAAAATATAAAACATATAGAATACTGGACTTTTAATGTTTTAATATTTTACATAAAAATAAAGATGGGTTTTAATAAATCTAAATAAAGGCAAGTAGGCTAAGTCCTTAAGCTCGGCAGAGCCTGGCAAGCTACCCGTGGTGTATTCGATATTCCAAAAATAGTAACAATAATGGATCTTATTCCCAACAAATGGAGATGTTACTGGCACCCACTTGAGCAAATCGATGAACAATGGGAAGACAAATGACAAGTGACAGGGTTAAGTCCTTACTAATTTAATCTTTCAGCTGAAAATTTAGCCCTTCAATTTAATACCTATACACATGTATGTGTATATGTATTCTTTTAATGCTTATGTGCTAATATCCTTCAAAATCAATATGTGATGATGGCATAAGCAGTATTCAAAAAATAAATAGAATTACAATAAATACCAACAAGATACTTAAGTCATATAAAACCTTATGTTCCTCCTAAAGTTAAAATAAGATATTACAAATGCAATAATTATGAAAGGTATCTCTAATGTTCTAACTATAATGTGGATTTACCTACAACCATAAAAGATAATAATAATCACCATCTGTAAACAAAACAAAAGATATCAATTGGCTTTCCCATTCTGGTAATGACTGAAAACTACACACTAAAAATATAATTTTGTGATATTTATTTTAATATTTGGTGTTTTTTGAACAAAATGGATTCTTAAATAAAAGGTACACACAATACTTTCCTGAAAATGATTTCTGTTGGGGGACTAGAAGATCAGATACAAAATGTTAATTATTCCATAATCACTTATAATCAGCAGTTTTAATTTAACTCTTGTAATATAGGATAAGATAATATAGGTTTTAAGGTCATTCCTTGAGTGAGGCCAATACTGTTTCTATCCTTGGCATCAAATGGATTCACACATCACCAGATGCATTACATTCGAGGTCCCTGAGCATCAGAAAAGTGATCTCAGTGATACACCACCCGAAACAGCAAATTCTCAGGTACCCTCATTGAACCAAAGGACTCATTTGCATGTTGTTTTAAAAAAATAATTAAAAAAAAAAGAAATTTTTTGGTTAAAAAAATTGTATTTTTTTTTTTGTGTGGGGGGTTTTTAAAATTTTTGGCCACAATGTCAAAGAGGAGCCCCCAGTTCTACTGAGAATTAATTGGGAGAGACCCTACATCATAAAAATGTCTATATTTCAATTATTTTCCTAATTACATTTATAGTAATTAATTGAAATTCAAATACATACTATTGATAAAAGTAGTTCTTTAGAATATGTGGAATTTGTTAATTTTGAAAGTTCTGTTTTGGGGCCGGAGCAATAGTCCAGCGGGTAGGGCATTTGCCTTGCACGAGGCCAGCCTGTGCCAGCCCGGGTTCGATCCCCGGCATCCCATATGGTCCTCCGAGCACCACCAGGAGTAGTTCCTGAGTGCAGAGCCGGAGTAACCCCTGAGAGCCTCCAGGTGTGACCCAAAAAGCAAAAAAAAAAAAAAAAAAAGAAAGAAAGAAAGAAAAAGAAAGTTCTGTTTTAATTGAAGTAACATTAGTTTATAGCATAAGATTTATATCATTTTGACAAAGTTTTATAAATAGATAAAACATAGCTGAAATTTCTGCTACTAACTAGAAGTCCATAATACAAAAAAAAAAACACCCCATGACTCCACTACGATGATATTTTGGTAGTATTCCTCAGTCAGCTGCTGTAACAATATCACAGGAAATGTATTCTTAATTTCTAGATTTATATATAACATTCATACAACTACACTAAAGCCCAAAAAATAAGCATTCTTAATTCTAAGGCTAGAAAAGATAATTCTTTAATTATTCAGAGCTCTTTAGTTACATGTTATTTTTAGATAATATTTTATTTATTATTTAATATCAAAAGGAATCATATACACTAATATGTGTGAATTTAGAATTACATAATAAAATTCTTTTATAATAGAATTCAATAACTTTCTTTAAATTAATAAATCAGTGATTCAAAGCATTTCTAAACTATATATCTCTTTAAATTTGTATAAGATTTATCTTATCATTGTGTTTTCATTTTGATTAAAAGAAATACACAAAAATGTTTATAATGTTAACAAGTAAAGAAACACTTGCTCTGTTAATCTTTAATCTGGGGTACTAGTTTTTACAACTCAGTAAAGTTAAAATTCCTCCAATATAGGCTCAGAATTTACAATACAAAAGTCCACCTTAAGTAATAATTAAAATGTAGTATTAATTGATGGAAAAATTAATTTGAAAATTAAGAATAGTTGTTAACAATTTCCCTAAACTATAAACACATGTCTCTGAACCATTGTTAACTCAATACACATTAATATTTTTTGAAAAATAAAAGCAGTAACATAAGTATGTAAGTATGTAAAAAGAATAAAAGTGTTTTTCAAGGAAATTGTCTTCCTGTTAATTATACTTGACAGAAATTTTCATAATACTGCTATTTTAATTACACATTATATTTTTATAGTTTAATATCTAATTGTATATTTGAAATTCAGCTTCTTCAGGAGAATATTTCATCTGATCCTTATAGAAATACCCTCACATATCTGCATTATATTGCTGCTTATAATTGACAGAGGTCAATATGACTAGAAGTGTGACCCATTTATCTTCCATTACATTATTGGATATCATGAAAAGTCTTTCATGGAAACCATTGACAATTGGAGCATGTAATACAAATATTTCAAGCTGCCCACATCCTCAAAGAACCTAGGAGATAGGTGTGAGAAGTGGGCTGCAAAGCAGCAATATCCCATTTCTTCAGTCAAAGGATCTTTATCTTATCCTAGGTCCAATTTCCTTTGGGCTTTGTGACTAAAAGTTTCAAAATAATTAATTTTATCTATTCAGTACTTTTCACCTAAAGAAGTGGAAATGTAAGATTAAATGACTACAAAGGTGTCTGTGACAAGATTTATATCCCTTAGATTCCCTTTTATTGCTTCTTCAGTATGGTTATTTATTACTCATCAATTAATTTTCTCAAAAAACAATAATTAGCCACAATTTGGCCTGATTTGATAAACAGATCCCCACTTGTCTTAGTGATTTTTGGTGGACTTAATGCTGTTGTTCATGAATGTGCTAATACTTGCTCTTGGCCATAAAGACCAGAGAAGCCATCAGCCAGATAAAAGACTTTACATAGACTGTCAGCCCATTATCAGGGCAGCTTTTTGAAAAGGTGACCTACATTGCTTCTGTTATGTAAAGGCCGCTTCTAAGCACTGAGTCCATTTAAGCTTCAGGGAAGGCTCAGTCTTTTTTAGAAGTAAACTTTGTCAGAATTTCCCAAACTCAATAAATCAGTTTTAAATCAACTCGGATGTGTTCCTTTAGCAATGGACTCAGTAATTTGCCCCTTAGTCAGAAGGGGAAATGAGAGGAAAACAGTGTATTATTTATTGCTGTCATAACATTGTTACAAATTTACTTAAGAAGCTAGGAGCTTCTTAACTATAAAGAGGTTGTAGTTAAGTCCAAATGTGTCTCACTAAAATAAAGATGTTTGTGGGCTTCATGGTTCCTTCCGGAGTATCTTGCAAAGAATTGATGCCCTGCTTTTTCAGACACCAGAGGCGACCAATATACTATGGTCTGGAACTCCATGCTCTATTTCTTAAGCCATTTCTCTACTCTGATTTCCTCTTTCTTAAAAAACATTTAAAGCGGTTTCAGTGATCTCAGTGGTTGAGAGATAGTACAAGGTTAAGGCTCATGCCTTGAGTGCTGCCAACTTTGGATCCTTAGTAACGCAGGAACCCCAGGCATTGCCAGATGCAGTCTTGATAGCTCCAGAATTACCAAATTAGCCAGGCAATCCTTCATTATATACTCAGGCCTTTGATTAATCCACTCTGTTGGCTACAATTCTCCAAGAGTATTAACAGTCTCCATGGATAGACCCTGGGCCCTTTAGACACTACAAAAAAGCCCCTTCCCAAACAAAATGTAACAGTTTGTGAAACAAGAACATTCCCTTTATTAACTGAGCAATATATATTTTATGAATATACTAAAATATCCTCAATTTCACAAAGAAATGTTCAATTTCACAAAGAAAATACCTTACCAAAGTGGAAGCACTCGAATACTATACATCATAGCATTGACTCTGAAGGAAGTATTTTTCCTTTGGGGGATAGTGAACACTGTTACTAAAAATATTTAAAATTAGTTCTTTACATTATGTAATGCACAAAGGAGTATACTGCCATCTAGTGGTTCTATTGAGTAACTTAAAATTGTTAGCAACAGTCCTCAAAATATATTACAGTATTATTTATATATTTTTTCAATAACCTTTGTCAATGAATCTTTCAGTGAAGGTATTTCAGAATTTTGAAAATGTATGTAAGTTTTTGTGTTTAAACAAATAAGGTCCTTTTCTATTTATTAATTCAGGAGTCTGTTTTCAAATGTGCTTCTTAAGTGGACAATCTTGTCTAAACAGAACTTCCCGCAATAGTCAATGTGATTCTTGTTTGTCTCTGTAAGATTTTTTGTGAATATCTACAGTTCCGAAAACAAAAGTCATTTTTCAGGGCCATAGTTCTTACACATAAAATAAGTAATATGCTAGAAATGAGTTAGCCAAATAACTGGAATCTTGAGAATCTCATTTTTTAGCTAAGCCTGAGCTCTCGCAGTTCCAAACTAGGACATGATAGTTTAGGTGACATGAACAAATACTTGATTATGTTAAATGACTCTATCTTAAGCCTAGAAAATTACAACTACTTATATATGAGCCTACAGAGTTATGTAGTGGTACTTATAGAAAATATATAAGGACAATTTTTATAGATTTGTAGATATATATATTTGCATAAATATATATATATATATATATATATATACAAACGCAAAGTAATAAGTATCTCTTAGTCACTAACAATCATCTTTTTATCCTTCATGTAAGAAGTTTTAAAGACAGTGAAATAGGATAGGAGGTTGGAATATCTTCATTCCCATAGTTTCACATTTTAGTATTTTAACTAATGAAGTTATCTTTAGGCAAAGAAGAGCCTCAATCATACTCATTAAAAACTCGAGATTTGGACTGGAGAGATACGACAGTCAGTAGGGCATCAGCCTTGCACACTGTTGACCTGGGTTTGAAGCAGCACCCCCCATTTCGTCCCCCACAAGCCTGTCAGAAGTGAGTTTTAAGTGCACAGCCAGCAGTAAACTCCAGGTATGGCCTCCCCCAAAGAATGGAAAATAATGTGAAATGTAAAAACACTTTAGATCCTTGAGAAGCTAAAGGGTAAATAAATGCAGAATTTAATGAAGTAATCACAATTTCTTCAATTTGTTTGTATTTCCAGAGATGCATCCAGTCATGTCCTGAAAATCCAAATAAATAAGTTATATGAGATCTGATGTTGATGATTTCTGCTCTATCACACTATTGCAGTTTCTACCTATGACTTCTGTGTATTATATGAGTATAAAAATGAGGAAATTCTCCATTAAATTTTGAACTATAAAGTTAAATAAAATAGTATATATGTGATAAAGTAGAATTTTATTAAAACATATAACTTTTCCATATTATTTAACTCAGTCCCTTAGGGGAAAAGGGATCTTTGAAGTCAGAATGGAAAATAAATCCTTCTTATGGAGATTTATGTATGAAACACCATCACTCTGATTAGAATTATATTCCTGAACAAAATACTTATCATAACACTATTTTACATTTTAAAAATCATTATAAATGGTAAATTAGTAAATTACTAATTTACTACTGTAAATTAGTAAATCTTTCTTCCATGGTATTCTCAATTTATTTGCCTCATATTGAGTGTTACTAAATTTTCTGTCATTGCACTGCTATTATAATTCACATAACCCCAAACTAAGGTTTTGCTTTAATGTTTTCAAGTAAAAAACATGACAATATGCATAAAATCATGTTCATTTTATTTTGTTTTGGGACTTTAACCCTCACTGTAAGTACTCAGTGCTTACCCTGGCTCATCACTCAGGGATCACTCCAGGCAGGGATTGGAGGGACCATATGGGTTGTCAGGGATGGAATCCCAACTGACTGCATGCAAGACAAGTACCTCTACTTACTTTCCTATCTCTCTAGACCCTAGAATCATGTTTGTTTTTGTATACCATTATCTGGTATAGTCTTGAGAATGTTCCATGTAAACTAGAGAAGAATCTAAAATCTGCTCTTTTGGAGTGGAATATTCCTTAAATGTCCACTAAATCCATATGCTACAGTTCAATTAAAAGTTCTTCTTTTATGTTCTCACTGGTGGAATTGTCTGTGACCATAAGTGGAGGGTTAAAATCACCTATTATGATCATAGTGATGATACCATTACTCTATTCTATTAATATTTGTTTTGTACTCTTTGTACATCATAATTTGGCTTTGTCTATTTACGGTGATTTTATTAACTTATTGTCCTACTTTTGATCACTACATAATGTTCAGTCTGTCTCTTATTATCTATTCTTGCTAGAAATCTATTTGATCTAATATGATAATATGCTTGTTATGCCTCCTTTTGAGAGGTTGCTCACATATTTTTTTAAATTGTTTTACCATTTACTTGTAATGTGTAAAACCTTCTATTTTGAGTTTATATTTTTCCTTAGAGCTAAAATGATTTTTTTCCTCTAAGCTTCTCAGTTTTGGACTTTCAGTCTATTTAGCAATTCTATAACCTTTCACTGGTAAATCAAAATAATTTAAATTTAGTATAATGATTGAAATACAGCTAATACTGCCATTGCATTATGTCTTTTGGTATTTTTATAATTTTTCTTTGTTCTTCTGATTTACTCTTATTCTCATCTCATGTTTTAACATCTTCCTTTTGTAAGCATATGTTAATTTGCATCAGTTGAATTCTACATAATTCTCTCCTTAAAATATTTCTAGTTTGTTTTGCCCAAGAAACTGTGTGTATCTAGTATTTTATTTCTTTTTTTATTAATTTGGATATATAAGAGAAAGAGAGAGAGAGAGAGAGAGAGAGAGAGGGAGAGAGAGAGAGAGAGTTTCATAAAGCAAAAGTTACTCTGCCTGATTTGGGAGGTGGGCATTTCCAAAGTGGAGTACAGCTGTTACTTAACATAGTGCTACCTTTCCATCTCTTTGGAAGACTAACTTTAGTGCCAGCAGAGGGCAACAACATGGGCAGCAGAGAGCACAGAGGCAATCCTAGAGATTACCCACACCTTCATGCCTCCCTACAAACCCTGCTGCCTGAACCACAGGAGAAATGTGAAAATGGTCTCTCCTCTCTCTTTTAGTAGAGCTGATCAGAGATTTCCAGCAACATAACATCCATGAATCCTGGTAAAGGAGGCAACAAACCTCTTTCCCATGTTGTATTTTCATCTCGCTTTCACCCTGACTAAGATTGTCTTAGGCAGTCACCAGTCTATGCAGCCCCAGGTGGGCAATGGGGAGACGGAGAACTGCATTGCTTGGGGTGGCCAGTGGTGACTGTCCACCCTCCACATGAACCAGAACTTGATGGAATTAGGAAAATGTCTATTTTTCTTGTATAATGTAGGAACTCTATTTTTCTCCCCCAAGACACTATTTTTGCTTATATACTTTCTATATTTCAATTCTACCCCAAACTGAAGAAGAATGCTAATGTTCGAAGTTTTCTTATGCTGTGTTTAGTTTTATTTCAGATCCTGGTATTAATAAATAAAATAAATACCCTTAAAATAACTATGCATATAAACTCAACTATATTCCAGATCTTGTCTGCATAGTCTACAACCTGTATCTTTCTTCCAAGAGGGCAGGCAAGAGAAAAGGGATCTGGAAACTGCAGGTGCAGATCTTGGATGTTATGTGTGCCACCAGCAGTCACAGAAAGATGAGGGGTGGGTGGTTCTCAGGATTAGTGGATGCTATCAAAAGTTATCTCCTCTTCAGACTTCTCTTGATTCTGTGCTCTGGAATGACTCCAGAAGGTACTTGGTACCCATATATAATGTTGGGGTTCAACCCAGTATTCTGATGCATGAAAGACAGGCATCTTAAGCAAAATAGTATCTGCTGCAATGCATCGTTGCCCAGAGACTCTGCATCTTGCCTCAAGTTACCTCCTACAGGCCATTTTGTCGATAAAGGACAGAAAATAGTTGATATGTGGTAGTATATCTTACCACGTATTCTATGATAGCTGGCATAAATATTTTCTCTCATGCTACCACAAACATCATGGGTCTAGATAGGTATTGCCAGTATATTTACCTGGCCACGTTGGATCTCTAAGTAATTAGACAAGAGAGAAATCCTGTTTGCTCCAAGTAAGCATGCATGGCTCTCTAATAAGTCTAAAGGCTAATATACAAAACAACTATAAAGTAACAACTAGAATGTTGTGAAGGCTTGGAGAAATATATACCTGAAGGTAGAATATCCATTGGTACGATGCATGCCTTTGACCATGTGATTTTTTGACATCCCGTGGGATCCAGTCGGTAACAGCTCTAGTTCCGGTTGTCTCCAAATCGCATTACATGTCCAGCCCATCTGATTTTCGATGCCTTGGCAAACGAGACAGCATCCCTGATTCTGGAATAGTGACGGAGGTTGGAGCTCCAGATTCCTTCTCTCACTTGAGTGAGGCGTGATATTCCAAGCATAGCTCTTTCAATTCCTCTCTGGGAGACCCGAGTAGCATTCTCATCCTGCTTTCCTAGGGCCCAGGTCTCTGAGGCGTATGTTAATGCAGGAAGAACGGTGGAGTCAAAGAGATGTGCCCAGAGCCAGAGGTTCTTTGTCCTTTGAGCTATTTCTTCGATGCCTTTGAAGGCATTCCATACTGCTCTCTTCTTTCTGCGCAGCTAGGTTTTAGGTCATTCATCATGTTGATTTCTCGACCGAGGTACACATAACTGCTGCATTCAGAGATATTTGTTCCATTGAGAGTGAATGGGGCCTCTGGAACTAGTTCATTTTTTCATAAACATGGTTTTCTCGATCTTGTTTGGAAATTGGGGACAACAGCAACATCGGTCAGACAAAACCATCGATTGAAGATGATGTGGTCAATTTCATTGTGCAACTGTCCGCCAGGAGATTCCCATGTCCAACGTTTTGCTTCAGCCTTCTGGAACTGTGAGTTCCCATGAATGGTCTTGGTGGACATGATGAACTCAGATAGACTCTCACCCTGTTTGTTCCATTCTAGGCCATGGGTCCTGATGTGGAGTTCTTCAGCTAATCTTCTCGGTCCTATCTTGGCATTAAAATCACCAACTATGATCTTGTAGAGTGTGTGATCTTTTTTATAGAACTCCTCCAATTCCATGTAGAATTTCTCAATTTCATCTTCTTTGTACGTAGATGTTGGTGCGTAGACAATGAAGATAGAAATTGCTAGCAGTGGGCCACATCTCTTCAAGTGTAATCGTCCTATCCAGTTTGTTAGGCATTCAAATGAAATGTTGATGGCCATGTTTGTGTTGACAAGGACACCAATGCCACCGACGCCTCTTTCGTTGCATGTTCCAAGGAACAATTCTTCTCAGGTGTCAAATACAGCATGATGCGACTGATGCTTCCTTGTCTCAGTCAGAACAATGATGTCATGCTTGATCTTTTGTGCTTGCACCATCAGATCCTCAATATATGCTTCCAATGCCAGTGTATGTGCATTGAAAGTACAGACAGTAATTTTAGTCCTTCTTTGTTTTGGCAGCCTAGGATGGCTGTGAAATTTTGTCGGGCACTGCTTGTTTGCCTTTCTTACTGCTGCCGTATTAAGTGCTCTTTCGGGATCAGGAAAATAAACATTTCTGCTACTGGTTTTGGCATATCGAACATGCATCGGACAGCTTGCCAGGCTCTGCCGTGCGGGCGCTATATTCTCATTACTTTGTGGGGCTCTCTCAGAGGAGTGAGTAGAATATTCACGGTAATTTGGAGGTAAATCACGCAACAGGGAAAGCTGGTTTCTGCTGAGCCGGGTGTATCTGTGTCTTAGGCTCAAGCATTCCTGGGCATGACATACTCTCCTCTGAAGGGTGGGTCTCTGCAGGGTGGGTCCTTGTAGGCTGGGTTTATGACAAGCCAGGCTGGAGACTGGATTAATCTGTTGGGTGGAGATCTTACTAGCTGCAGAGTGTGGATTGTGAAGATAGCTGCCAGGAAGGTGTGGGGGGTTTCTCTGGGCTCTTCCAAGGCTCCATGGGGATGGTGGACTCGGGTCGGAAGTTGTTCTCGTGGTCCATGGAATGCAGGGGGTTCAATGGGGAAAGCTGGTTTCTGCTCTGTTCATCTATCAACATGATAGATGACCTAAAACCTGAGCTGTGCAGGAGGAAGAGAGCGGCAGGGAATGCCTTCAAGAGCATCAAAGAAATAGCTAAAAGAACAAAGAGCCCCAGGTCCAGGCACATTGGACTCTTTGACTCTACCATTCTCCCTGCATTAACACACACATCAGAGACCTGGGCCCCTAAGAAAGCAGGATGAGAATACTATACAGGTTTCCTAAAGAGGAATCAAAAGAGCTATACTTGGAATATTACGCCTCACTCCAGTGAGAGAAGAAATCCTGAGTTCCAACCTCAGTCGATGATCCAGAGTCAAGGATCCTGTCTTGTTTGCCAAGGCATCGAAAATCAGATGGGCTGAACATGTAATACGATGTGGAGATGACCTCTGAACTAGAGCCGTTATTGACTAGATCCCACAAGACTTCCAAAAAATCACAAGGCCACCCACCTACAAGATTGTCAAACTTCTTCGTCAAAACCCTCCCCCCCCCCCCCCCCCCCCCCCCCCCCCCCCCCCCCCCCCCCCCCCCCCCCTGAACAAACAGTTTGAGGCTCTTCGTATTCCTGAAGCAAGCAGAAACCATTGGGCTACACTGGCATGTGATAGAGTCAAATGGAAATTTTACTGGTGCCCGCTCAAGCAAATCAATGAATAACTGGATGTCAAGTGATCAAGTGATGGGATTCCAGGGATTGCATAAATGGAAATAAAAGAATTCTTATTTGAGGATAATGAGTAATGTCAAAAGTCTGGATCACTGGTGTGGTGAGATATGGAGCAAAGAGAAAGTTTATTCATTATTGGTGGGATTGATACGAAAACTTTTCACTATTTATTACCAACAATACATAGATTTCTAAACAGATTAAAATAGAACTACCATATGAGCAAACAATTACATTCCTATATTATCTATCCGAAGAACACAAAGTGCTAGTTCAAAAAATATATAAGCACAGGTTTATATTTCAGTGCTATTCATTAATCCAATATCTGAAAATAACCTAAGTATCCAACGGCAGATGTGATACACTTCTAAACAATGGATAATTATTTAGCTTTAAGAGAACCTTACCTAGATTATGGTTGGAACTAGCTGGTTTATTGGAAGCAAAATAAATCATATGGAGAAAGACAAATGTTTGATAATTTTAACCAAATGTTGTATAAAAGGATATAAACAATAGAAAAAAAATAGATAATACCTAATTAAAAAGAAAGGAAAAAAAAACCTTAGACACTGACAAAACAACATGGGTTACCAAAAAGGCATTGTGGGGGAAGAGGTTGCCACTAAACTTAAACATATATTTTTTTCGGACTATAGCGGAAGAATATTGGCGGTTTTGTAGTGGGTAAGGTGTGGCAATAAGAGATGTCTAAAATGGACTGGAGCGATAGTTCAGTGGGTAGGGCATTTGCCTTGCATGAGGCCGAACTGTATTCGATCTCTGGCATCCCATATGGTCCCCACATAGTGTCAGGAGTAATTCCCGAGATCAGAGCCAGGAGTAACCCCTGAGCACTGCCGGGTGTGACCCAAAAAGAAAAAAAAAAACCCTGTTATTATCAAAACTAATTTTATTGAAATAAAATTATATTCAATAAGAATCATACACACAAAGAAAATATTGAGAAACTAGAGCGTACAGTTAAGGAGTTTGCTTTGCATATGGTTTATCCCAGTCCAACCCCAATGCCACATATGGTTTCTGGGGCACTTCTAAGAATGACTCTCAAGCCCAGAGCCAAAAGTAGCCCTTGAGCACCGCTAGGTGTGACCCAAACATCACCCCAAATAAAAGCTTGAGGCATTGGGGCAGAAGATAACCAGCTGCCAATTTCATACTAATAAAGTAACTGGAATAGAAATTGGGAATTACTGTTGGGGATTCTAGTTTCAAATCGTGAAAATTTGAGACTGTGAATGAAATAACACAGTATGCAATATCCCAAATGATAACTTTTCAAAGTAAATAAGCGCTGACTGATGTGTGGGGAAATTCTCTTCAAATTTGCACTTTTACTTTTCCTTTGAACTGGTTGTTTCATTTCACCAGTTTTAATATTAGATTTGATAAAATCAGCACTCACTGATTTTAGGTCACACTATTTAATTAATTTATAAGAATTTTATTTTTAGTGACATGGAGGTTCTTATGTTTATCCTCTGGGTCATAATATCTAGCAAAAACTTTAAAACTTTTTTTTCCAGAAATTCACCTTATAACAGTTTGATGCTATTTGGTAAAAATAATAGTTGATTATCCTTATTTACCAAAACATAGCAGGACAGTATAAGTGGGATGGAAATATGAATTATTTCATCCAAAAATATACAGTAAAATGATGTTAGTACATATTTCATATGTTAGAAAGACTACAAATTTGAGAATTATTTCCTGAAAAAAATATCAGGATAAACCACTAGGTGGCAAAGTAGCATTTGTGAAATCAAATAAGAGAAAAGGTCCAAAATGTCCCTTATAATAAAGATGTTTCCTGGAGTATAATTCAGTACAATTCTTGAAATCTGTTCTTATTTAAATGACACTATCTTAAAGGGACCAGTATTCCATGCCACTGATGCTTTTGCTCAGATTATTGTGTTTGTGCCCTTAAGATTTTCTTGTGTATGGCTACCAGAGCTACCACCTGCTAAAAGACAGTTTTGCTTCTGTCTGACTATGGGGATTCCCTTGAACGTTTTCATGCACGTCTAGTAGCTGGAGAAAGAATCACGTCAGGTCATGGGGTAGTTGCTGTGTCTCACTGTTGCTTCTGAGTGAACACACTCCAAAGTCCACCATACTGGAGAACATGCTTTAGAGCTGTGGACTTGTCTGGGCTTCCAATTAATCCCTGAAGATGAAGAGTGATCCCTTTACAAAATGGGAATTAGGCTTCTTTGAGGCTGGCAAATAATAAACAATGAAGCTTTTTTTTTTTAAGCCTGGGTTTCTCCAGTCCTCTCTCTAGTCCACACAATAACTTAGCCCCTTTCCTTCCTCTCTGAAGGATTTAAATGAAATGACCTTAATTCTCGCCTTTGCTTGCACTCTATCTTTAAGGAGCTGCAATGAAGACCAAGACAAACAGTAAATTAAAAGTGGTACTTTTATAAAGCTGGTCAGTTCCTAAAATATGCTGAAAGGAAACAAACCCCCCAAAAGTGGAGGGGGATAAATGGTACTCTCTTTAGTTGAAAAGGAGTTTAGGTATCATCTATGTTTCTCAGTCTTTTCCAAACATGGCTCCCCCACCAACCTTTTATTCTTGTGATCACTCAGTCTTAACTGTAGAACCAATTGTCTCATCCTGTAGCCAAATATTTACACATTTTAATATTCTGAGGACACAAATGGGACTCAAATGGTTCCTGCTTAAGAAAGCCAGACAAAGCTTTGTCTTTAAGCTAAAACTTCACTTGTATCACTTGTCTTCCCATTGTTCATCTATTTGCTCCAGCGGGCACCAGTAATGTCTCCATTCATTGGGAATGAGATCCATTATTGTTACTGTTTTTGGCATATGGAATACACCAAAGGTAGCTTGCCAGTCTCTGCGCGGCTCTGGGTTCATCCCAGGGAGCTCAGTCTTTTTCTATGTCTGACCATCAAGCATCAAGCTAAAACTAATTTTTGAAATTTCTGATTATTTTTTCTAAATCCATTTAAACCTTGTCAGTTGAGAAATGCACTATTTCTTTAGGCAGCATATTTGATAGTATCCTTTTTTTTTAATTATGGAAGTTTCATTTAAAAAAGAGAAAAATATAATCACCAAGCATGCACCACTCAATATCTGTAAAATGGTTAATCCTTAATTTATTTTGGAACAGTTTTAACACTTCTCTAGAAAATCATAGGTTTCATGGAGCAAAATTTGAAGTGCTGAAGCTTAAAATTAAAACGAAATATTTATGATATTGTGAGGTATAAAGCAAGCATGTAAAGATATTAAGAAACTTCATTCCTTTATAGTAAGCCTGAAATAAGATGATAAGATTCTTCACCACCTAAAATGAACCCACGAGAAAGAAGTTCCAGAACTGTACTTCCACTGCAATTATTAGTATCCAAGGATTCAGGTAAAGATTCTCAACAAAACCTATTATATCTCAGAAACAATGTCAAATTGCTAAAATGAGGGCCAACAGGCCCATTCTCTGTTCTCTCTCTCTCTCTCTCTCTCTATATATATATATATATATATATACATGGGTGTGTGTGTTTGTGTGTGTATACATACATATATATATATATATATGTAATTAAGAGTATACCTTAGGGGTTAATTTTTTAGTTTTTTAAATATTCTCTCTTTACAATTTTGGAAAATACTCATTTTTCTTCTAGACATGATGCCTGTTTAAAATCTATTGTTCTTCTGTATTAGAGAAGTGTCTGGTTGTATCCACTAAAGGCACAAACAAGACCATGATGCCCAAGTGGAACTGATATGTATTTATCTATGTCTCAGGAATAAATTAACATATTTCACAGCTTAAATCAACATGTATTTATAGTTAAACCATGACTTTAAGTGGCTCCTCTGCTATGTGTCTCATAAATTGTAATAAAGGTATTGCACAGGGATTGTGACTCAATTAAGCTTGACTGGGATAAGATCTGCTTCTGCATCAAAACTTTTTTATTTAGAGTCATAAACTTTAGTAAATATTTGCTGCCACCTAGAAAGCTGTAGCTTGAATCCCAGAGGCAAACCTCAGTTGCTTCTTTCATGAATAGGTCAATATCAACAATTTTTATAAGTGCTGCATTTTATATAAGAGTCTTCAAGGAGACAGGCAGTTCCCAGCTCCACAATCATCTGTAATTAATCTTGAACAGTTCTTCCTCTTTGCTATATTCTGAGTGGTAAACATGCCCAAAGCCATACCCAAAATCATGAGGAAGGAACAGTAGCAATTGTAAGAACATCAGAAAATAGTCATCACAAAAATCCTCCATTTTTTTTCTGACATTCACTTGTCTTCCCATTGTTCACCTATTTGTTCGAGTGGGCACCAGTAACATCTCCATATGTCCTGTTGTGTGCTAGTGTAGCCCAAGGGCATATGCTCACTCCAGTCAAAAGCCTCAGATGATTCCTTCAGGTCATGGCAATGAGGTCTATAATTGTTACTGTTTTATAGGATATCAAATATGACACAGTAGCTTGCCAGACTCTGCTGTGAGGGTAGTATACACTCAGTAGTAGGCTCTAATATTGTGCATTTACTGATGAACCAAAGCAACGGGGAGAAATGCTTTTTCTCTTGGGTGGAGCTCTGACTAGCTCTGGAGTCTGGATGTTGAAGATGACTTCCCTTATGGTGTGGGGGTTCCTCTGACTTCTTTCGAGGCTTCTATAGGGATGGTGAGCGAGGCTCTATAGAGATGGAGACCAGAGCTAGAACACACCTTATAGGAAATATATAATCTTTATCCTATGAATATTAATATATAAGAATGAAAAAAATAAAATAGTAGAATAAAATTAACTATAGGAATTGAAATATTAATTGAAGACATTGTAACTCCTTAATGGAGAATTGAATGAACTGAATATTTTTTATAGTTTAAGAAACTATGTTCTTTTTTTTTTTAAATAAAACAAAACATGATAATTTCTTGTGAATGGGTCAGGAAATTATGTCAGGTAAACATTATAAAAACATGATAAATATTCTTCTTAGCATACATGTTTGCATATTATAAAATGACAAAATTGATATACTTATGAATAGTGTAGTTTATTTTTAACTATATCATTCTCATGAGCCATTTTCTGTTTTGAAATGTAGATAAAAGAATTTACAAGTAAAGATAGGGCTTCTGGTACTAGCAGCATGCAGAGACCAGGTAATTTCTCCTACAGAGAATAACCATAAATGCTAGATGAAAATATGAAAAGCAATTCTTTGGATGACTGGGAAAATGATCAAAAGCAGATAACATTTTGAGAACAGTTTATTATTATGAGGCAGATGTTTCATAGGTAAGAACTCTGAGTTTGTGACTTCCTTTTCAAGCCTTTGCCAGTCCCACCATTACTGCTTTCATCAGATTGTAGAAACTAGAGGCCTTAACAACTCAAAATGGAGGCAGTGAAATTCAGAAAAACAGAATAGCAGGAAATGTAACAGAAAAATATTTATAAGTGATATTGTCACATTATCCACATATACACACTGTCCAGTTCTCTTGGTAAGCACTAAAATATGTACATAGAACTCCAGGGAACCTGTTATAAAAGTGGAGGGAAGTTAGAAGTGGGTCTGCCCTGGTAAACTCAGAACTGATGTTCCTGAAACATGAGGTTCCTACACCAATGACGACATGTGCATGTGTCACTCCCTGCTGTACACAGTTTAGAAAAAGAGCAAAAAGTCTTTCAGGCATCAAGGATGAGCTAATATTCATCTTGAGCTGGCAGAGTAACTAGCAGTTCAAGAAGCAAGGGAGTCACAAAAAGACTGAGTACTGAAAAAGAGCATGAAATTCCTATATCCTTGGTTCTTCACTAGTTTTGTGTCAGCTATTATCTTGCATTTTAAGTTCACCAACAACAAATTGGCTAGATTATATGGTGGCTGAGTAATAGCAGTTTCATCCCACCCCACCAATATTTTCTAAATACCTAATGCAAGACAGCTCATATTCACAGCTATAGGTGAATATGAGCTGATTAATTATGAATCCATGGATATGTATTATTCAAAAGGGAATAGTGAGTGATTTTAGATGATATAGCCCTAATATGCTGTATTTTGAGATGACTACAAGAGTATGCTACCCGCACGGCAGAGCCTGGCAAGCTACCCATGTCGTATTTGATATGCCAGATACCAGTAACAATTATAGACCTCATTCCCATGACCTGATGGAATGGTTTGAGGCTCTTTATGTTCCTGGAGCAGGCAGGTGCCCTTGGGCTCTACTTGCATGAGACAGGTCATATGGAGATGTTACTGGTCCCCGCTCAAGCAAATCGATGATGAACGGGAAGACAGTAATACAGTGATAGCCCTGAACTAAGAACCATATACCAGGTATAGAAGTTCAATAGTAGAAGGCCCCAAGTTTAATGGGCCCCAGAACAAGAGGACAGATCTGACTCACAAGGGTTGCTGATTTTATGTGGGTCAAGAGATATACACAGAATATACATAGAATGCATTATGCAATAACAATGATATATACTTGCCAATATGCATGGGTAATTAATTGGACTTGCAATATACATAGATAATGCAACTTGATATAGTGTCAGATTAATGAACATAATATTATTTAAAAATGTGCAAAACCACAAAAATTATGCAACAAAACACAGAGGGACACTGTAAAACCTTTTTTCTTTTTTGTTTTTTTTGGGTCCCACCCAGAAATAATCCGGGGGTTAGTCTTGGCTCTACACTCAGGAATTACTCCTGGAAGTGCTCAGGGGACCATATGATATGCCAGGGAATGAACCTGGGTTGGCTGTGTGCAAGGCAAATGCCCTACCCACTCAACTACTGCTCTGGCCCAGTATAAAACATTTGTGATGATTTTACCTAAATGTCCGTTAGCATAGTGAAAATTAATACAAGATTCTAGACTGAATGTGTGATGTCTATGAATATAGTTTGAGAAACTCAATGAGTGGCTTTGGGTGCTGATTGTGGTACTAATGTTTCTTTAATGTCTTAGGGAGATATAATTCTCCATTTCTGGTTTACAAGACCTGTGTAAAAATTGTACTTTTATTTTAGTAAGTTTTTTAAAACAGATTTATGATAAGTATAATAAAAAGATGAAGAGGAAGTATATTACCAATATTAATTGACCAATAAGAATGAATGGAATTCATAATTTGTATCAAAATAATAGTCTCTAGCACTTGCCTTGCACATGGCCAAGACTAATTTCATCCTCATCATCACATGGTCTCCCCAAGCAATGCCAGGAGTGAGCCCTGAAAACAGAGACAGAAGTAATCTCTGAACACTGTTAGATGTGACCCAAGCCATTACCCATTAAAATCCAGCAAAATAATATCCTCTCAAAAAAGAGCTATTTTTCCATAATATTTTACTTTCAGTTGACATAGAGTAATAGCAAGTTTTGTTTAGTTCTTTGTATATAATGATTTTACTTAGTGTGGATATTGTAGGATTATAAATTTACCTTTGAAATATATTTCGCAAGTCTCTTTCTTTTGTAAAGGTCATTGTGTCCTTTTAATTCTAGTCCCTTAAATCCAAATATTTAGGTCTTCCATTCCACTCTGGAATACCACTATCCTAAAATAGAATTCCTTTCTTTATGGAGATGCCTGTTTTTTCTATTTTTCTCACCCCTCTCTCATGCTTCCCAAATAAAGCCATTTTATTTCAAACAAAATTAAAATAAAAGTTAGGCCACTATTCAAATCATAACAGGCATATTCTTTTTAATCTTTGAAAGAAGTTGCTTCTTTTCAGTCTTTGCTTCATTTTGTAATTTGTGTTATATGTATAGTTCAATCCTCTGTACCTATTTATCAAATTATCTCTTGTTTTTATTTATTTTCTGCCTTCAATGTTGTATAATTTTTCAATTATTTCCTCTACTTTTTTCTAATGTACAATTTACCATCAACTGCTTTTACTGCACTTTGAGTTCTTTTTGCTGCTATATTTCCATTTGGTTTGGGTCCACACCCACTAGTATTTGGGAGCTGTTCCCTACTCTATATTTGGAGGTTGCACCAGAGGTAAAATGCTGAGAACCAAAGCAGGGGCCCCCTATACATGCAAAGCATGTGCTCAACCCATTGAACTCCCGTTTTTCTCCCTCTAACATTACACTTTTAAAGAGAAATAGAACTATTCTGCTTTTTATATCCTTCAGCATATTTGTGGTAGTTTTATATTACTCTCTTTGAACTGACTTCTTTTTTGACTGAATTTTTAAGGGAGGGCAGGAGAGGGCCACAGTTGGAATGGAAGTGCCCAAGGGCTACCTCCAGATCAGTATTGAGATTTGGGGTTGCTCTTGAGAGTGCTCCAGGGACCGTGTGGTGCCAAGGATCAGAACTGGGTCTGTTTCATAAAAAAGAAGCGCTTATATTATATTAGTCCTCAAAGACTAATGTATATTTTTATTTAATTACTCATAATTTTCCTAACACAACAGTATTTTCCAGTTTCCTTTGACTGATACTGTGTTTTCTCAGCTAACATAAAAAGGTCTCTGCTTGCTTTACATTAGGACTCCAATTCGATTAGAAACAAAACAGAGATAAATTTAAATATTCCAGGTTTGTACAATGGTAGAAATATAATCCTCTGCCTTCCTTGTTACGTGTGCGGTGGTAGTGGTGGGGGGCAGGGGGAAACAGCTATAATCTGAAGCAGAGAACTATGCCATTGCTTTGCCCATGATTTAGTAAAAAAAACAGCCTAAAATCAAGAAAGTGATCATTCTGGTATATGCCTAGCTCATGTATCCTGATAAAAAGCCAGCATAGTAGGCTCCCTTCTGTTGCAGGCCTCCTCTGTGTTTCTTGCAACAGATAATCAGCAAGGCTACTGTGCTTAGAGAGTCTTACCTCGAACAAAGATATGGAGAAAAGAAAGTGAAGTCCCTTTTATTTTCTATTTGACCTATGTATCTCAAATAAATCAGTGCCTTAATCAATCAAATATAAAAGCATGGAGAATGACTAATTTGAGCTGTCCAAAGTAGTGTTAAAGAAGCACAAGAGAATTTCTCAAACCAGAAGACTGACTCCTCCTATATTGCCTTCTTAAAATTGTAGTTGAGTTTATAAAAATAATGAGCACATTGGGGTTTGTAGGGAGTTCAAGAGGCCACTCTGTCTAACGTTCATTGATTTAAAGAAAACTGTTTATTCTGTTGAGACCGAAGTGGTCATCGAAGCCCTAGCCAACAGGGCATTTAAACCCATTACATCAAGATCCTTTGTGAGTTGTATTACGTATTAACCACCAGGATCTCACCATTCTACAAGGAAGTTATCATTGATGTCAAAAGAGGGGTTCAGCTGGGTGATACCATTTCAACAAAACTCTTCAAGGCCACCATCAAGAATGGCATGCGATAATTAGAATGGGAAGGAATGGGAGTGAAGAGAAAAGGTCGGCAACTACACCCCCTCTGCTTCATTGATAACATCGTTCTAATAACACCGAACATTAGCCTAGTAATGCAAATGCTGGTTGACTGCGACCGAGAATGTGGAAAGACAGGTCTCCCCTGAATTTCTACAAAACAATGTTCATTAAAAATGAGCTAGTTCCAGAGACCCCATTCACTGTCAATGGAAAAAACATCTCTGAATGCAGCAGTTATGTGTCCCTAGTTCTAGAAGTCAACATGATAAACGACCTAAAACCTGAGCTGCACAGGAGGAAGAGAACTGCATGGAATGCCCTCAAGAGCATTGAAGAAATAGCTAAAAGGACAAAGATCCTGCATCTCTTTGATTCCACTGTTCTCCTGCATTAACATATGTCTCAAGACCTGGGCCCTACAAAAGCAGGATGAATATGCTATTTGGGTCTCCCAAAGAGGAATTGAAAGAGCTTTGCTTGGAATATCACGCCTCACTCAAGTGAAAGAAGGATTCTGGAGCCCGACCTCTGTCGCTGTTCCAGAGTCAGGGACTCTGTCTCATTTGTCAAATCATCAAAAATCAGATGGGCTGGACATGTAATGTGATTTGGAGACAACCGCTGAACTAGAGCCATTACCGACTGGATCCCAAGGGGATGTCAAAAGATCACGTGGCCACCCACCTACAAGTTGGTCAAATTTCTTCATCAAGACACTGAAGGAATGGTTTGAGCCTCTTCGTATTTCTGAAGCAAGTAGATGCCATTGTTCTACACTGGCACATGATAGGGTCAATTGGAAATGTTACTGGTACCCGCTTGAGCAAATCGATGATAATGGGATGTCAAGTGACCAAGTGATCAAGAATAAGTCAGAATCATGAAGGATAAAGGGAACTTAGAGTCAAATCAAAAGTCACTGACTACCCTGGAAACTTAGTTTCATACAATCTGAACCAAAATTTAGTTAGGGCATTGACTGATCAGGATGTGAGTATGGATTGTGAGTTCCATCAATTTTCTGGACGATAGTCTTAGTTGTGTACTAGTTGTTGTGTTCCAAGTTGGAATTCTATCTGCCACACTTACCTAACTTGTAGGTCAATCTTACAATGTGACACCTAAAATATTAGTGTCTGAAACAGATAAATGTTAAAACAATTAGAAAATACGCATTCTGGTTGACTAACATATACTTACACAATTTGATCTCCTTTCTATTTTAACTATTTTTATATTTTAATTACACATACCAATTTGATAAAATATGTCTTATATTGTATTTAATAATAAACATATTATAAACATATTTATTATTTTAATAATAAAACACAAGATACATTTAAAACTCTTAGAAAATAGTTTGCTAAACTAAGTTTCCCATAATGGCTTGTTTCTGTTAGCCTTGCTCTTTCTTCTTTCTTATTTAATCACCCCTCTTCCTCTTCTCCTTTTCTCTACCCCTCTAAGACTTGATTACTGAATATTTTCTTTTTTATATTAAAACTTGGGACCAAAGTACGCCAAAAGCCTGGCTAGGCTGATATGAGCCCTGAGTTTGATCTCTATCTCTGTCACTTCACACACCAATACCACGAGTAACCCAATACCCACTCCCAGCACCGGACCCAGTCTGCCTTTTGAGTGTAATATGTTAACATTGGTAGTAGAGATTGAGGAAAAGTACTTATACTGATAAATATGGGATTATCTGAATGAAAAAAAGAATATAAATCTAATTGGCCCCCAAAAGCTTGCTTTGTTGTTTGCTTCTTTGAAACATTCTTGAGAATAACAATTGATAAATTCTAACATTATTCCTATCACTTATCATAAAATTTCTCCTTTTAATTAAAATGATTGAAACTGAACACCATGTCATTCATTACTCTTTTCGTTTAATTTTTGGTAGTTATGCACAGATACCAAAATAAACAATTAATCCATGTCTCTCTAAACAATTTCATTTCTAAAGAAATATCTGTCTACAGCTTACAGAAACAAACTATTTATCTCGATACTCAATGATTCTTTGGTATTAGTCCAGGTGGCTATGTCCCTTTATTATCTTTGCAAATATGGGAAGAGATGAGCTTGTTAGTGGAATTAAAACTGGAATTAGCCTAAAGTAGTCTGGGATAATCTAAGATACCTTTGACATAAGAAAAGCTCAAATGGGATACAAAATGAGAATGTAAATAAGAGATAGGAGGTAGATAAATGCAATTAGAAGAAATACATTTTTTGCCTTTTTTATGTAATCCAGCAGAGTTAGTGTTTTGGAAAAGCTTTCACATTTAAAATCTAAGTTTATCTGGAGAAAGATTCTGAGGCTCCCTATATATTCAATATTTCCTAGAAGGCTGAAATGATTTAAAAACTTTCTCAGAGCACTTTAAATCACTGACATCACCCTCATTGCCTTTTCAAAATGTACACAAATACAATAGAATTTTAATGTATTATATTATTAAACTAACGTAGCATTTCTTACACAACTGATATTTTTAAATATAGTTTCAATTGACAGCACTACTAATGCAACCACTATTAAACTAAGGTTTATTAAATTTGTGTTATAGACTAGAGACATTACCCAGTGGCCTAGGTGAAAACACTGGAGGGGCTCCAGGAGGACAAAAAAATATGGAAACGTTTGTCAAGCAATGAATGAAGTAACTTTCCTGTTAATTTAAAGCATTCAAAAATCACAGAAAGGTAGTAAAGTAAACATTCTATTCAAATATCAGCTCCTGGAAATTGCTAGACCTGAATGAACAGAGAGAATAAATTTTACATCTAAGGGCAGAGTGATCCAAGTGGAGGAAACAATTTGCCCCAGTCCTTGATGAGAAAATGAATTTGACACCATCATTTTAAAGGAAATCAAAGTCCTGAAAATTGATTCTCATAGAGCAAAGTAGGAACTCAAACTAAAATACCTTCACACAAAGCACATTTTTCTTCCTAAAGAATTAAAAGCAAACCAAAAATGCAGTTTGCCTAGATCACTTAATATTCTCAGTAATTCCCATTATAGAGAAAGGATTCCATAAAATCTAGTTACACTAATAAAATAAAGTATCCAGATAGTCATATTATGGAAGATCAGTTAATGACAGCCATTGTCTATAACTTTTTTAAACCAAAAAGTCAATTAATCAAAATTAAGTCTTTTTCTTACAATCTCATGCAAAAGTTACTTGTTTGGTCTAAGCTACGTAGATTTTCATAGTGTGGAACATATAAATTGTCAGGGGGTAAAGAAGTAGTTAGTAGAACAGTTATGGAATGAGGAGGGATCTGTCTGACACTTAATGTATGAGCCTGAACAGACCAAAAAAAGCCTTTGCAACTTTTCACTGAAAGGTGGTAAAGTTCAGGGTATTGGTAGCCATGAGGGAAATCAAGTGTCTCCACGCGGGAACTGGTCTGGTGAGGGACTGTCATATCTTGAATGAGGAAAGGAGGAGAGGGAGTTCCATACAGGGACTATGGTGAAAATTGTAGGAGACTGGTTTTATAAGGCATATTCATAAAACTAGCAAACATTTTGGAGGTAGAATGGAACTTAATGTTAAAGAATTTGTCTTGCATGTATAAGACCTGGGTTTGATCTATGTCACTGCAAAGAGAAGGAAAATCAAAAGAAAACGTATAAATGCATTAAGTATAATGAGAATTAGGTTTTTCACTGTTAAAGTGAAGAGGCACCAACATAAAAGGAGAAAACTAGAATGAAGCTAATATTAGAAATTAGAGATATCAGTGATAAAGCATGATTTAAGATGAATGGCTGGATACATGTGTACATTTATTCATGCAAATATGTGCACACATGTATATCTAACTATTAGAATTCTTAATTTCTAATACTACTCATTAATACAACAATCCAAGGCTCCTTATATATGAATAAATAAGGAAATACCCAAAGAATAATGAAAATCTTAAAAACACACAACAGCCAAGTGAAAGGACTAACATTAGTCACATATCGGATAGTAGGATTTTAAATAGTTATATTAAAAATTAGAATCATAAGATAAAACAGGAAGCTAATTTCATATTAATTAATCTTATAAAAATAGAAATCTGTCAAGAAAAAGTGTTTAAATTATTCAATTCAAAATCATTCCCTTCTCTTAGACTTTTTTTTTATCATTTCCTCTGTTGCTGTCCTTAACCCTTTTCTGTTGTGAGTCCTGGATTCTCTCTTTTGCCTTGAACATTATGGATAGTAAGTAACCAATGTATAGTCTCAATAAACCCTAGATTTTAAACTATAGGAATGCTTTTGTTTCTCTATTCCTCTAAACCCCAACATTCAAAAATGATTATGTTCATTAATTCAAATTTTTTGTGATCTTAGAAATTGAGCATTTATTCTGGACATTTGATAAGGTTATATCACTGCTTTCTTTGCAATCTTCCTGCCTGTGGTTGATAAATTCATACTGCCGTTTATCTTTAAATCATGTCATGCTTTAGAAGAGACAGTTTCTGCTCTCATGTAACTTATATTCTAGTGGTGATTAAGAAACTAATTTAATAATATAATATCACAATTGGTCACTTAAACAATGATTGTTGTAATTGATAAAAAGAACCATAGCATTTATTATACTTAATGTTTAAAAAAAGAGATAATATGGAAGATAACAAGGTCATCATTAAATAGATAAACTATGACCTGAAAACAAAAATGGCTTTAACATTAGCTGCTAGGATGAAAAATAACAATCCTAAACTATTCACATAAATTCTCTGAGGCAGGAAGAAGCCAAAAAAAAAAAAAACATAAAGAAGAGTTCTAGACACCAAAACTAGCCATTGTGGCTTTTAAACAAATAGTCAATTCTAATGAGAGAACTGCAGATTAGAGGAGTTTGTAGAGAATATAAAGGTGAGTCTTGATGTACTGAATCTAACATTGTTGGAGAAAACAAAGTATAGAGGATGAGTCCTGACTTTGTGAATTTAGCATTTAGTAGATTATTGCATTGTTAGCTTTGAAAAAGAACCCTGGAATCCAGCTTATTGTGGCCAGGGAAGAAAAAGAGAATAACTGCATTTTAGGTTTGAGGTATAAAGACTTTTATATGCCTATGGAGTCTCATCAAGGTGACATCGGAGGCTCAGAAGAGACATAGAACAGTCAGAAAAATTTGAGCGTATATATAGAGATCAAAATTGTTTCAGATACTAAGGAGTCTAAGAAGCTAAAGGAAGGACAC
>JAJIBD010035298.1:0-20271 GCA_021461705.1 Cryptotis parvus
GGGGACACAGTCCTCTCTTTCCAGAGACTGCACCCTTTAGTTTTGGTGTTAGGTGTCGCACAGTTCCTTGTGGTGTGTGGAGGGGTCCCAGCCAGCAGCCCGCACCCGGGCATGAGAATGTCATGACCTCACTGTTGCGAGGTAGCTGCTTCTAACCACTGAGAAACCCTCCCCTACCCCCCAAAGCCTGTATTTTTATTTATTAGTTTGGATTTTAAAAAGAATTTTGGGTCACACCCAGCAATACTCAGGGATTACTCTAGGCTCTGCACTCAGAAATTACTCCTGGCGGTATGTGTGGGACCATATGGGATGCCAGAGATCAAACTAGTATTGTTTATGCGCAAAGGCAAATGCTCTCCCAACTGTGCTTTCTCTCTGGTCCTTATTTTGGTTTTTCTGGTCACACCCAGCATGGCTCAGGCTGAGTGTTCGGGGACCATATGGAATGTCGGGAATGAACTTGGGTCTGCTGCATGCAAGGCAAGCACCCTGCCTGCTTTATTGTGATCCCGGCTTTTTTTTTTTTCCCTCATAATTAGTATATGAGGTTTTCCTTTAGGACATTATCAATAATGTTTTCTGTTCTAGTTTTATTAATAATATTTTTATCAATAATTTTATCAGTAATATTTTCTGTTCTAGTTATAGTATGGATTTTTTTTTTAACCCAGGGGAGAAGAGAAGATAATTCTCTATGGTTTTAAGATTCTTTTTTGGTTACTAGATCATTTTTGGATGTTTTATTTAATTTGTTCTTTATGATAATCCCTGTTAATTTGCTAAGCAAAATGGGAGTTCCATGTATAGCAAAGGAAAAATCTACCCTCTGAGAAATTAAGCGATTTGACCAAGGTTACATGCCCAAATTAAAGGGTGGAGTCAGAATCCAAAATTCCTGAATCCGTACACTTCTCACTCTTCAGTTTTGCATTTTATAGCACTGGCAGTGTAGAATTGTGTGTGTGTGTGTGTGTGTGTGTGTGTGTGTGTGTGTTCATAATGAGTCTCATTTACAATGAATTAGACTCCTACCTAAAAGTTACAAGAAGGAATTAAAAATTTTGTGTAATGCATTTATAAATTATAGCACATATAATTTCATGCAAAATAAGCCTCCCTCACCCACATGTGGGCTTTCAGGAATCTTTTCAGATGAGGAACTGCGTCTCTCGCCTACCTGTGTAAACACAGGTAGAAATGACACTGAATTCTGCATCTTACTGGCTTTGTATTTTATGCTAAGGTGTCAGAGCTCTGAAGTGTGGTCATCAGTCCCTCTGTACTTAGATCACAGGCCGAAAACTCTGCGATGACCTGAGTAGAAGCCGTTGTAAAATGTGAACCGAGAATGTACCTGGGATCAGGGGACATAGCAGGGTCCCTGTATCCTGGGTCATCGGGGGCTGTAGATGGACCCAAAGGAAGGGTCTGAGGCTCATCACAGTTGTGCATTCATTCAGGGCTTCCACCTGTTCCTTACTCTCACACAGTTGCTTGGCATCAGCTTGTTCCTAAGCTCAAAATCAACTCCTGGCACCCTCTTCCCTCATTGTTGAGCTCACACAGGCCCTTGAGGCTTCCTCCCTCTTTGCTCCTTTCCCTTCCCTTCCTGCCTTTCACTCACAGTCTCCTGGATCATGACTTAGCCCCTCGTTTACGGCCCTCTGCCCTGCCTTGGCTCCTGCTCCAGCTGAGTACTTGCTTGGCCATGGTGTGTCCGTCTCGTTCTTCATCCTGCAGAGTCAGACCCGCTTCTTCATGCTCTGCTGCCCTGTGGCATTGTGTCCTGTGTGAAGGAGAGTAAGAGCTGGACCTGGAAACCAAATTGCCGAGGTTCACAACCTGTTTTCCAACACCTAGCCTGCTATGGGACCTAACTAGAACACACGAGACTTCACATCATTCCTTACTGTAAGATGGTGCAATTATTGGTGTGTGTGTGTGTGTGTGTGTGTGTGTGTGTGTGTCTGTCGTGCGCGTCTGCGTGGATGTGTGTGTGTTAGAATAGTGCCAGGCCCGATTTCACTGTTTACCATTAGATGACAACAAGAAACGGAGCAGCCATTGTGGAGAGACCTGTACAAATCTAAATTAAAAGAGAAACCACGGGACTGGAGTGGGTGTGCGGTGGGTTTGATCACTTGCCCTGCACACAGCCACTCTGGTACACTTGCCCTGAACGCAGCTGTTCTTGGTACACTTGCCTGCATACAGCCGGTCTGGTTCACTTGCCCCTGCGTGCAGCCAGTGTGGTACACTGCCTGAACGCAGCCTGTCTGGTATACTTGCCTGAACGCAGCCTGTCTGGTACACTTGCTTGAACACAGCCAATCTGGTACACTTGTCCTACGCGCAGCCAGCCTGGTACACTAGCCTGAATGCAGCCTGTCTGGTACACTTGCCTGCACACAGCCTGTCTGATACACTTGCCCTGCATGCAGCCTGTCTGGTACATTTGCCTCACATGCAGATGCTCTAGTACACTTGCCTTGCATACAGCTATTCCAGGTTCAATTCCTGGGATCAAGCATGATCTCTTGAGTGACCCCTGATTGCAGAGCCAGGAGTGAGCTCAGTGCACAGCCAGGTATGGCCCAAAAGCAAAACAGAAAACAGTGAAACAATACCCCCTCCACCCACCACCACAGAGCTTGTTTTTCATCCATTCATTTTCCCATATATTGGAAATATGCAGGATCAGATGCAGCAGTGAGGGGGAGGATGGGAAGCCCAAGGAGTGTTTCCTCTCAGGCCTCAGAATGGGAAACCCAGGGGTGTTTCCTCCTCAGGGCCTCAGGACTAGAAGCCCAGGGGCTGTTTCCTCTCAGGGCCTCACACTGAAAGCCTAGGGGTATTTCCTTTCAGGGCCTCAGGACTGGAAGCCCAGGGAGTATTTTTTCTCAGGGCCTCAGGACTAGAAGCCTAGGGGTGTTTTCTAAGGGCCTCAGGGGCTGTTTCCTCTCAGGGCCTCAGGACTGAAAGCCCAGGAGTATTTCCTCTCAGGGCCTCAGGACTGGAAGCCCAGGAGTATTTCTTCTCAGGGCCTCAGGACTGGAAGCCTAGGGGTGTTTACTCAGGGCCTCAGGGGCTGTTTCCTCTCAGGGCCTCAGGATGGGAAGCCTAGGGGTGTTTCCTCTTAGGGTCTCAGCTGGCAGGCCTGAGTTCAGCCTCTCCGTTGCCCTGAGTGTGGAGGCTTTCTGGAAGGCAATGTTGCTTGCTCGTGATTCTGCAGCACCCTGACAAAGTGAGGAACCCTGGTGAGCCCCCACCATAGCATGCGAGAATGGAGAGACCAGGTGTGCATGACGCCTTTACCACAACAGCAGCAAAGGGAAGGGGAGGCAGAATGAAAGTGTGAAACTAATCATTATTAGGGGTTTGCTCCAGTTGGACATTCTGCTCAGTGTGTCCCCCTCATGGCTCTGGCTTCCTGCTGAGTTGCTCAAACAATAAAACTAAGAGCTGACAGATCAGTAAGAGGAAAATTCAGTTGAATTTCATGCCTATGGATTGTACAGCCGATGGAACAAAGTCAAAGTTTGTATAACCTGAGCTCAGGAATGCGGCAGGCACTTGGGCTTGAAGGAGAGACCAGTCAGGGTGACTCTCATTGTTGGGGTATGCTGGGTGCCCCAACAAAATCCAGGAGCAGGGTGTAGGGATCCCCTTCTTTCCCAGGGATTGGCAACCAGCAGATGGAGAAAAGACGTGAGAATCCAGCAAAGTTTCAAAAGGCTTTACTCACACTTATTCTGGTATACAATCCAACAGTAGGGAAAACCCCCAAACTTTTGGTTCCTAGTTGGGCCCTGACCACGTGTAGGTTTAGAATCTTAAGCCAAGATGGCAATTACCACATGCTAAGGCCCTACAGGGGAAGAGAAAGGAGAGAAGAGGCAGAAGGAGAAGGCAAAAGGAAAAAGGCAAAAGGGTCTGGAAGAAAGCAGGCTACAGCTTTTATAACTTTTCAGCCCAGACTGCCCACATCAACAAAAAGCAGTTAGGGTTAATTCCTCTAAGGTAACTTCTCCCAGGACCTCACCTAGCCCCATTGAAATGTTAATATCACTCCAGCCAAGGCTTGGGCCCTGCCCTAGGGTTTTAACCAGGCCCTATGTAGATGAGGAGGAGGGGAAGGGTAAGTATCTGTACCAATGGATATTCTGCAGCCAGGTATATATTTCTCCAAGCCTTCACAAGATTCTCGTCTTTACTTCATAGTTGTTTTGTATATTAGCCTTAAGACTTATTAGAGAGCCATGCTTGCTTGCTTGGAGGCAAACAGCATTTCTCTCTGGTCTAATTACTTAGATATCCAACATAGCCAGGTAAATATAGTGGTAAGATCTATCTAGTCCCACGATGATTGTGGTAGCATGAGAGAAAATATTTATACCAGTAACATAGAATACATGGTAAGATATACTGCCACATAAAGTCACAGATCCAAACTGTTTTCTGCTTTTTATCTACCTAGTGGCCTCGGGAGGTAACTCCAGGCAAGATGCAGAGGCTCTGGGCAACAGTGTTCTGCAACACCTCATGGCAGAGACAAGAAACTTGGTGATTAGCTGTTTGTCCCACCACATTGAGAGGCTTCTCCAGTTGGAAGGTTCTTTCTCATAAAAACCCTAAGTTTGGGTAGGATCCTTGCTTTTCATTCTTCCAGGTAGTTAAAGAAGTGTTAAAAGTTTCTTAAGTGCCAACAACATGGATGATTAGTTGGAAGTAGTCCACCTGCCACAGGCCTGCTCTGGGGTGTGCTGGGGAGGCCCACCTACCACCAGCATTCAAACGTTGAGTTACTCGGGGCTGGTGCTGTGGCACAGTGTGTAGGGTCCTTGCCTTGCCTGTGGCCAACTCTGGTTCACTTGTGGAACCACATACAGTCCCCTGAGTCCTGCTAGGAGGAACTCCTGAGCACGTCTGGGTGTGGCCCCCTGGCTAGAGACAGAAAACCATCAAATTAGTTTCTCACAAAACCCCTGGTAGGTCTTGTTGTAGTTTTTCTATTTATATAGCTGAGCAATTGAGGCCTGACCTAGTAAGTGGAAACAAGCTCGGTCAGATGAGCCTCTTCCAACCCAGTGTTTTAGTGAACATGTGGAGATTAATCAGTTTTGTTCAGCCTCCAGGAGGGTGCTGTGGTTTGAGACAGGGTCAAAGATGCCCTTTAGCCTCTCATCTTAAAATATATATATAACTTTTAAATCTCATTTAAAAACTTTGTTTCACTTTTTTTTATTAAAGCACTATGATCTACAAAATTATCCATTTGAGTTTTCGACATACATTGTTACATCACTGATCCCACCACCAGTGGCTACTTCCCTCCAGCAGTGTTCCCACCTCCAGCAGTGTTCCCACCTCCAGCAGTGTTCTCACCTCCATTAATGTTCCCACCTCCACCAGTGTTCCCACCTCCAGCAGTGTTCCCACCTCCAGCAGTGTTCTCATCTCCACTAGTGTTCCCACCTCCCCAGAGTTCCCACCTTCACTAGTATCCCACCTTCCGTGTTCCCACTTCCACTAGTGTTCCCACCTCCCCAGAGTTCCCACCTCTGTAGTGTTCCCACCTCCCCAGTGTTCCCACCTCCACTAGTATTCCCACCTCCACTAATGTTCCCACCTTCACCCGTATTCCCACCTCCACAGTGTTCTCATCTCCCCAGTGTCCCAGGTTCCCTCCCAGGCCCCTTTCCTCTTCTTCTTAGAAGATTTTATATCAAATTCTTTGGAGAATATTTTATCTCTTAATGAGATTTTTATAAACTAGGCATCACATATGCATTGCAAATGTTCAAAACTGTTGTGTTTAAAAAAAAATCAAGTCTGTACAGAAGGGGGCTTGGATTTGTCTTGCCCTGGCTAGAGTAGGAGCTTTAGGAACAAATAAATCACTTTACCGGCTGAGTGGGGATTCAGTTGACTTGTGTACCTTGACGGTGAGTGCATTTTGATTGATACTGATAGTGTCAGAAATGTGCTGCCACAGAGATACCAAAACAAACCATGTGTTTCTTCTCAGGAAGAAGATGAAGCTTTCTTATGAGGGAAGCCTGAGACAGAATTTTAAATGTTCTGTCGGTTTGTTCATTTGGTCTCGTTTTTCTTTCTCCAAAAGGGAATTCACACAAGCTCCTTTTTGGTTCTGCTGCAATTCACCTAAGTCAACCATTCCTTGGATATTTTAGTTTCCACAGTTTACATATGGAGACATTTGAAATGGCTTCTTGTAGGGACGGAGAGATAGTACAGCAGGTAGGATGTTTGCCTTGCATGTGGCTGCCCTGGGTTCGAGCCTCGGCATCCCATACAGTGCCAAGCACTGCCAGAAGTGATCCCTGTGTGCAGAGCCAGGAGTAAATCCTGAGCATCGCCGTATGTCACCCCCAAACGAAAAAATCAAACCAAAACAAACAAAAAATAATTAAAAGAAAGAGTATTGTGTGGGCCCTTCCCATAGGAGCTGCTGTGCCTAATAAAAGCAGAAACATCGCTTTAATTTTTTTTTTCTCTTTTTGGGGCCAGAGCGATAGTACAGTGGGGAGGAGATTTGCCTTGCACATAGCCAACCTGGATTCAATCCCTGGCATCCCATATGGTACCCGAGCACTTCCAGAAATAATTCCTTAGTGCAGACCCAGGAGTAACCCCTGAGCATTGCCAGGTGTGACCAAAAAAAAAACAAAAACAAAACAAAAAAAAATTTCACTTTTTTTAATTTATTTTTTAATTTTTTATTATACCACCATGAGATATACAATTAACAAAGGTGTTCATAATTGGTTCTTGGTCATACAGTGTTCCAGCATCCGTCCCTCCACCAGTGCCCCATTCCCATCACCAGTGTCCCTACATTCCCTCCCAACCACCACCAGCCTGCCTCTATAGCAGGCACCTTTTCTTTTCCTCTCTTTCTCTCTTTCTCTGTCTCTGTCTGTCTCTCTCTGTCTGTATCTCTTCTTTTTAAACATTGTGGCTTGCCCTACAGACATTTAGGGTTTATCATGTAAATCTCTGTGTATATTTAATGGTGAGTTCTAGTCTGACATTACCATTTCCCACACTTAGTAAAACACTGGTATATATTTATATCCCGTTAATAAATGCAGTCATTCTATATCTGTCCTTTTCCTTCTTAATAGTTTCACTCAGCATGATAATCTCCATGTCCATCCATTTGCAGGTAAATTTCATAATTTCAGTCTTTTCTGACAGCTGCATAGTATTCCATTGTGTAGATGTACCACAGTTTCTTTAGCCAGTCTAAAGAGTTTAGTGCCTTTGTTCTCGGGCACTTAGGTTGTTTCCAGATTCTGGCTATTGAATTTTCACTTTAGTGAATCACTTGAGATACTCAGTAACAAAGCTGTCCATGGTTGGGTTTCAGTCATAGAATGTTCTAGCACCCATCACTCCACCAGTGTATACTCCCTGCCTCAGCATACCTCTATGGTAGGCACTTTGCTTTCTCTCTCTCTCTTTCCTATTGGATGTAGCCCAAAACGAAAAATAAATACATAAGTATACAATAATGATGGTTTGTCACACAGATACTGAGAGGTTACCATGTTTGCTCCTTTACCTTCTCTCAGCACGTAGTTTCCACCCAGAGTGGTCCTTTTCACCTATCTTAGTCATGGTGGTTTCGCTGTCCCACCTGCCTTCTCCCTAGCACCTGAGGCAGCTTCCCACATGACCAGTTCTCCTTTCTACGGTCCACACAAGCCTGTTAGTCTCATTCTAAAAGCATTGCTTTTTTATTTTATTATGCTTTGCAAAATATAATACCAACTAGCACAGAAGTCTAGTTGGATCATAGCTTAAGTCACTCAGCTTGGAAACAGTGATTTCGGGTTGCTTCTTTCAGCTTTTAGTAGAGGTATTACTTTTCACTTACGTAGTTTGTCACATCTACTGATGAATGTTATTTTAAAAGATTGCCTGTGGAGGGAGGAGTGTCACATGCAAGGGACATGGGAATGGCATCAAAGACCCAGTTTTGCTTTTTTGCTTCTGCAGCGGGAATGGCTCTTCACGGGCAGCTCATCTCTCCTCTGTGCCACATTTGTGGAAGATGAGTGTTGAGTTGGGGCATTGCCGGTGCTGTCTTTCCCCTCCTTTAACTGTAAGCAAATACACAGAATATAAAGAATTCCATCTTGGCCATTTTTGAGCATGCATTCGGTAGCGCTAAATATCCATTTTGTTGTACAATAAATCTCCAGAACGTGTCCCCTCTTGTGAAACTGAAACACTGCCTCTTAAATAACTCCATTTCTCCTCCTCAGGGTCCCTGGCAACCACTATTCTCTCTCTCTCTCTCTCTCTCTCTCTCTCTCTCTCTCTCTCTCACATTGTTTTCTGGGGGGGAGGGAGGTGAAAGCAAATGAAGTCAAAGGCAAAAGCAAGTGAAGTGAGCAAGACAGTGAGTCACTCGGGCACGAGTGTGAGCTTTGGAACCAGCATGGCAGGGCTGTGCCGGTTTCGCCGTTTCTAAGTCTGAACTGGAGTTTCACTCTTTTTTTGGGCCATGCCCAGTGCTCAGGGTTTACTCCTTGCTCTGCATTCGGGATCATTCTTGGTGGGCTTGGGGGACTGTAGGGAGTGTCGAGAATCAAACCTGGGTGGGCTGCCTGCCTGGCAAAGACCCTCTTCTGCCTGCTGTTGCCCTGACACCTCACTCTATTTAAGACTTACTCTGTGTTTTGGGCCACAACCAGCAGTGCTTACTCTCCTGGCACCGGGCTCAGGTCGCCTCGTGAAGGGCTCGGGGGAACCATGTGGCGGGCCAGGGATCAAATCTAGGGTGGCTACATGCAGGACACATGCACTGTCTGATGTACTGTTGCTCGGCCCCTCTTTAAGCCTATTGGACTCCCGCTGGAGCTATAACACAGCAGGTAGGGGCGTTTGCATGTGGCCAACGCAGGTTTGATCTCCAGAAGCCCATATGGCCCTCAAGCACCACCAAGAGTTAATTTCTGAGTGCAGAGCCAGAACTAATCCCTGAGCATCATTGGGTGTGACTCAAAAGCAAAAAAAAAAAAAAAAAAAAAAAGAGGAAAAAGACTATTGGACTCTTCTTGTATCTCGTAACCAGAATTCTATAGAATCTGCTGTATTTCTTTTTTTGGGGTGGGAGGGCTGTAACTGACTTATTTCATTTGGATGGTATCTTTTATCTACCTTGTACCATGTGTCAGAATTTCTTTCCCTTTAAAGGCTGAGTTACACTTTATTGCCAGTTCCTCTGCAGCCACTCCAGTGCTGTTTTTTAGATCTAAAATTTCTAATTGCTTCTCATCCTCATCTGTTCGCCAAAGCCATGGCATCCGAAGGGAAGAAGGCAATTGGCCAAGGGGTAGGTAGACCTCTGGGTCTGGGGCCAGCATTCCTTCCCGTGAGCAGTCTGCCAAGAGCAGGGAGACCCGTGCTGACTTACGGGCTCAGCCGCGTCTTCGGTTCAGCCCATTTAAAGTGACTTGGAGAGTATCATGCTGAGTGAAATGAGTCAGAGGAAGAGGGACAGACAGAATGGTCACACTCATTTGTCAGCTATAAAAACACGATATGAGACTAATACCCAAGGACAGGAAAATCAAGGACCAGGAGGACTGGTTCATGGTTGGAAGCTTGCCGTGTGTGTGTGTGTGTGTGTGTGTGTGTGTGGTTGTGGTTGTGTAGGACAGTTAGGAGAGAGAGAAGGGACCACTGTGACAATGATAGTTGGAAATGATCACTCTGAACAAGATCTGAGTGCTGACAGGAGGTGAGGGGACATACGCACTATGTATGTCCCTCTCAGTGCCTGTACTGCAAACCATAATGCCCAGAAAGGGGGGTGGGGGAAGCGAGCGAGGAGCGAGAGAGAGAGAGAGGAGAGTGAGAGAGGGAGGAGAGGAAGGAAAGAGAGAGGGAGGAGAGAGGGAGGAAAGAGGGAGGATCGAGAGAGAGAGAGAGGAGAGAGGGAAGAGAGAGAGAGGAGGAGAGGAAGGAGAGAGGGAGGAGGAGAGAGAGGGAGAAAGGGAGGAGAGGAAGGAGAGAGGGAGGGAGGAGACAGGGAGAGAGAGAGGAGAGGAAGGAGAGAGGGAGAGAGTAGAGAGGGAAGAAAGAGAGGGAGGATCGAGAAAGAGAGAGTGGTACCTGGCTGTGTGAGGGGTGGGGGGGGAATCTGGGGACATTGGTGTTGGGAAAATGTGCACTGGTGAAGGGACGGATGTTGGAACATTATATGATTGAAACCTATTCCTGAACAGCTGTAACTATGTATCTCAGGGTGATTCAATAAAAACAAACAAACAAATAAATAAATACATAAGTAAATGAAGTGGCTTGAGATCTTCCTCAAAGTGGGTGTTTTATCGAATTAAGGGGTATGTCACTTTGATGTCCAAGTGACACCCATCAGCACATCTTTGCAACTACAGTCCTGAGACAGACTCTCTGAAGCTGTGGTCCGAGGTGGTAGCCTTCCTGAGGCTTAGCTCTCCCTCTTCCGTGTCCTCAGGAAATTTGCCACATGCACTGTCATGTGGCCGTATGCTGGCTTTTGAACTGTTCCTGATTTTGTTCAAGTCTCAAAATGGCATTTTAAAAATTATTTTATTACACCACCTTTAGACATACAGTTACCAGATGCCCATGCTTGAGTTTTTGGTTCTACAGTGTTTTAACACCCATCCCTCCACCCATGCACATCTCCCATCACCAATGTCCCCACCTCCCTCCCCCACCCCAGCCCACCTCCATGGTAGATTCTGCATCTCCTTTTTTCTCTTTCTCTCTATCTCTCCCTCCTGCCTACCTTCCTACACATCGTGGAATGTAGTATATTCTAGGACATGATTGGTTCCACTAGTTTGATGGACCGCATCCGGACAGCGAAAATGGTGGCTATTGTGGAGGCGAGTCTCAATCCAGCTGCTTCCGCCCCCCCCCCCCCCCAGAGGTGATGGGCCAACACCCAAAACCCATCTGTCCTCCTGGAAGCCTTCAAAATGGCATTTCTTGCTGCAGTGTATGGAGGCAATGACTTGCTTCTGTCCGGTTGTCATAATTACAGCTGCCAAAAATAGGGTGGTGGTACCGGGGTGGGGAATGTTGGAGGGCAATTAGCAGAACCAGCTCTTCCTTGTCTGCCAGAAAAGATAATGAAAACAGCAGATTTAGCTGTGGACACTGCCTGTCGCTAGAGTTGGCCATGCAAGCCCCGCCCTCCTGCTCTCCCTGTTTCTGGGCTGGAGCTGGTGCCCGGCTGTGCCTCTCTCCTGGGCTCTGAGATCCTCTGGGCTGCCGCATGACTACCTCCAGGACCCTGATGAAACCTCAGGAAGAGGGGAATGTGTTCGGTTCCTGCCGGCTGTGTGCCTGAATGCAAAGGTGACAGTGCAGTAAAGAGTGGGGGTCCCTCTTCAGGGGGTACGGGACCAGAACTGACCCTGTCTCTGCTGGTTGCAGTCCCAGGGAGTACATGAGATTTTTCCTTAATCATCCTGAGAGCATCAGGAACTAGTGAAATTCCGTGTTTACACCAAAGGGCAGCACCTTCACTCAAGCCGATTTGCCTGGAATCACGCAGGGAAGGGATGCACCACAGGAGGCTGCTGACAGGAGAGAGAAGCATGGCCCAGCTGCTCGGCTCTGTGATTTCTCTCTTGGGGTCATTTGCATCATTTCCAGCCATTATCTCTGGGGTCTTCTCCTGTGCTAGTACCATGAGACACCCTTTTGCCTGACACTGCTGATGTTCTTAACATTTTTTTCTCTTATATTTAAAATGCAGAGTTTTGAGAGAAATGCTACACCAACGAAAAGTGACATAGGTAAGTCATTTTTTTAAAAAAAATATATTATAACAAAAATTATGGCATGCTCATTTGTATATTCTGCTTTCTTAGAACTCTCGTGTGTGAGTGGCTTGGCCCGTCTCTGCGATAATGCTGACCCAGGCAATAGAAGGGCAGGCAGGGGCCTTGGGACTTTTACCTACCTACCTACCTACCACCTACCTACCTACCTACCTACCTACCTACCTACCTACCTACCTACCTACCTACCTACCTACCTACCTACCTACCGACCTACCGACCTACCGACCTACCGACCTACCGACCTACCGACCTACCGACCTACCGACCTACCGACCTACCTACCGACCTACCGACCCTACCGACCTACCGACCTACCTAGCCACCCACCCACCCACCCACCCACCCACCCATCCATCCATCCATCCATTTATCCATCTCTCTATCTCTCTCTCTCTCTATCTCTCCCTATCTCCGTCTCTCTCCTCCCTATCTATCTATCTATCTATCTATCTATCTATCTATCTATCTATCTATCTATCTATCTATCTATCTATCTATCTATCTATCTATCTATCTATGTCTGTCTCTCTCTATCTATCTGTCTATCTGTCTGTCTGTCTGTCTGTCTCTATCATCTATCTTCATTTATTCATTTTTATTTATTTTATCTTTATTAGGTTTTGAGGGTGAGAATCCACTTAGCAGTTATCTATGCTTACTCCTGACCCTGGATCACTCCTGACAGTGGTTTTGGGACTGTCTGTGTTGTCAGGGATTGAATCAGTATTGGCCACATACAGGGCAGGTACCGTACTTGACGTCTTATCTCTTCGGCCCCTTATAATTCTTTTAAAATTAGGTGTCTGTACCATGCATATTTATTATAAACTGCATTTCAATTATATTTATGGGGTATATATTCTCATACAAATACTCTGTCTTCAGTCCACCCACTGATTACCCTCCTGGAGACATTAGGGTGGGGGAGAGGGTGGCATTTTCTTTTTTTAAATTTAGTAAACATTTATTTATTAAATTTTTTTTTATTATCCCACCATGTGATATACAATTAAAAGGATGTCCATGATTGGGTTTCAGCCATACATTTTCCAGCACTTTGTCCTCCACCAGTGCCCTATTCCCACCATCAATGTCCCCAAATTCCCTCCCCCTCCCCAACCTGCCTTATAGCAGGCGAGGGGGGCGTTCTCAACATTGACTTACTGGCATGATATGTGTGTGGAATTAACTGCTGATCTGCTGGGTTTAAATCCCTTGGCCATCATAGATTGAGTGCAGGACCTGCCCCCAAGCCAGCAGAGTGTTGTGGGCATGACACAGAAGAACACAGACTCCTGTGAGCTGTGCTGCCCTTGGTGGAATGAAGCCAAAGGCCGTAGTGTTTGTGCTCTTCTTCCAGGGCTTAGCTACCCTTTTATGGGGGCTGGGGGTGGGCGGTTGCATACCTGCTGGTGCTCAGGTCCTACTCCTGGCTCCATGTTCTGGGATCACTCCTAATGAACTGGAGGTGGGGCATATGGGCTGCCAGGGCCTGATCCCAGGTAGGCTGCATGCAAAGCAAATACCTTACCCGTTGTTCTATTGCTCTGCCACCCCTCCTTTTCTTGGTGTATGGACCACACCCAGCAGTGCTCAGTGGTTATTTGTGGCTTTGCACTCAGGGATCATGCCTGGCAGTGCTCAGGGAGCCATCGGGGATCCTGGGAAATAGGGTTCAGTGCATGTAAGGCAAGCACCCTACCACTGTGTTATGTTTCAGCTGCTAGTTGCCCATTTGTTGACCACTTGTCCTTGAGGCAGCTGCCAGACTGCACCTTCTGATTCTCTCGGACTGTGTCTGTGGCACTGAAGGACCAGCCACTCCGTGGCTCTGCAGCACGGAGCAGCCCCTTTAGGAGGTCTTGCTCAGCCCTCCCCTCTGTTGAGAGATATTCTCTAAGGCTCAGCCACTCCTTCCCAGATAGCAGTTTTCTCTCATCTGCCAGCCCAAGTTGGTTTGGGTATTTGTGGTCTTATTTGATGAGTTGATGGTTCTCTTTGTAGTCAGCAATTTTTTTTTTTGTAGTCAGTAATTATTTAATAACCTGATAACTGTAGTCTGGAACTTGGGCTTGAAGTACCACAAGGGAAGTTTACCTCAAACAGGTAAATCTCGGTCTTTGTGAGTGTCCATGGCATGTAATGAAACTCAGTTTGGTATAGAGTCATCTGGGAAGGACCCAGCGGGATTAATTTTTCACATTTTATGAGTCAGTTGGACCAGGGGGCTTTGGAGCTGCCCTAGAAGTTCTGAAGGGCTGTGTGACCATCTTGAGGAGCAGGACAGCTTTTTCCTCTCTTTCAGGTCACTGCCTAATCACTAGTCATTCATGACAATCATTCAGGCCAAGTGCAGCACGGTATATGCGTGTATGTTCATATTTGTCTCCACCGTAAATCAACAGACTGCTTGTAATTCAGCTTTTATCAGAACATCACTGAAAAACACCTGTGTGATGAAATCCATTTCCAGGTAATTTCTGAGCACGGCAGGATTACTGGAGGTGTGCTCAGCAGCTGAAGAAATAGAGCCTTCGATTCATCTTCAAAAAGCCGCTTTTCTCCTGCATGGACACTCTCCTAGCTCGTCTCTCAGAGGCTGTGCCTATCCCTCCTGCTCTCTGCGACTTGGGCTGGCGGCACTTTCCTGCCATCCACTCTCATTTCTTTATCTTCCCTTTCTAGCCTGTCATACTCATCATTACTGTCAGGCACTTAGTGTGTGACCAATTTCTTGCACAGTCCTAGAGGAGGGATAGTGATGATTTGTCTCAGATCTTGTCTAAGAATGTGAGTTGTGGCATGTTTACTGAAGGCAAATTGCAGTGAGTTAGAGACATGCCACCAAGTGATCAGGGTGCAGTGGAATTGTTTTACTTAGTTCCATGGACCAGTCAGAGGAGCTTAAGGACAGTGGGTCAGGCATGGAGCAGACGTCACAGAGGCAGACTCTGGGATCTGGACCCAGCCAGTCTGTGTGGTTGGGTTAACAAGGACTTAGGAGGCTCATCAGACAGTGTTTCTTGGTGCTTCTGTAACGGAGAGCAAGGTTTTAAGACTGTATGCTGCTGCTAGTACCAGACGGTGCAAACGCATAATAATTACTACAGTAATTATCACTTCTTAAAATCAGAGGTGGAGGAACAGGATCTTGGTCTGTCCTCCTTATCTCTGGGTATCCCTTGCCCCAATGCCCAGTGAATCCTTTTCCTTAGTTGTACCCGTTATTCTCAGGGCCTCAGATTCCACAGGCTGCTCTGACTTGTGTTGCTTCCTTCCACCCCTCTCTGGGTATCCCCTCTTCCTCTGGGAAGAGCCCTCTCTTTGGGACATTTGATGGCCCCAGAGCCCTACTGCGAGCTTGTCAGCTCTAGATCCGCAGTCTGAGGGTACCATATAAAACCCTAGTAATGGGAGCTGGCTGCTAGTGTCTCCTGCCTCAGACTCTATCCCTGACTCTTCTTCCCGCTTCTTAGAAATGCTCAGTAGCTCTTGGTCACCCACTCAGGGGTGCTCCAGATGGGGCAGGCTGCTGATCTCTGGTGACCCAATTTCTTCTCTGCCACTAACCTGCTACCTTCAGTCTTGAGTTTGCAGAACAAGGCTGCTTCTTCAGAGGGGAGTTCAGGAAACACTTCCTCCCAGAAGCACTCCCTTGCTCTGCTCTGCCCCCTCTATGCTCCCTGGTTCTCTGGCCTCTGCTGGCATCACGACCTTGTCTTCATATACCCAGCATGGGGCTGCGTTCATTGATCTTTGGATCTAGAGACTGCATTCTTGGAGGAGGTGCAGAGATGTTTGTGGGATGAAAGCACTTTGGCATGTGTGATAGCACATGGAAGGTGCAAAAAAAGGAAGGTGGCAATTTCTCGGAAGCTGTGTTAAAAAGAAGAAATAAATTCAGCTCTCCCAGAGCACAAAACCCAAATCTATGAACAGGAGAACTGGCATCATATCCTTCTTGAAGTTCCTCTTCCCTGCTTGGAGGAATTGTGTTAGATGAACAGTGTGGGCCTGGCTGGCTTGGTAGAAGATGCTGTGGGAATTGCCTCTGGTGGTGAGTTCAGGATTCACCCTTTGATGGCTGGTTTTGTTCTTTAAAAATGGTTTTCAATTAGGAATTATTTTGAATATACAAAAACTACAGATAGTAATATAACGAACGTCCATGTATTTGCCATCTAGCTTAAGAAAACATTTCTTAGAAGCTCTCCTGCCCCCTGCCTGACTGCGTATAGGTGGCAGACAGGGAGACCAGTTTTTTCTACACCCAGGGCTCTGCCCTTGGGCCCTGGATGGTTGATGGTCTGACAGAGAAAGAGACTGGGCCCCCTGGGGTGAACCCAGACCCACGGCAGAGCCTGGCAAGCTACCTGTGGTGTATTCTATATCCCCCAAAACAGTAACAATAATGGACCTCATTTCCAATGAATGGAGATATTACTGGCACCTGCTTGAGCAAATCAATAATCAATGGGAAGACAAGTGACAAGTGACTTAGAAGCTCACCCTGCTTTCTCTCTCTCTCTCTCTCTCTCTTTTTGCTTTTTTTTTGATCACACCTGGCAATGCTCAGGAGTTACTCCTGGCTCTGCACTCAGAAATTACTCCTGGCACTCTCATCCACTGCTGGTGGGAGTGCCGACTGGTCCAGCCCTTTTGGAAAACAATATGGGCATTCCTCCGAAAGCTAGATATTGAGCTCCCATTTGATCCAGCAATAGCACTCCTGGGAATATACCCTAGAGACCGAAAAACACATAGCAGAAACACTATCTGTACTTCTTTATTCATCTCTGCGCTATTCACTATAGCTAGAATCTGGAAACAACCTAAATGCCCGAGAACAGAGGGACTGGCTAAAGAAACTGTGGTTCATCTACACTATGGAATACTATGCGGCTGTCAGAAAGGATGAAATTATGAAATTTACCTGCAAATGGATGGACATGGAGTCTATCATGCTGAGTGAAATTAGTCAGAAGGAAAAGGACAGATATAGAATGACTGCATTCATTAATAGGATATAAATAGATACCAGTGTTTTACTAAATATGGGAAATGGTAATGGCAGATTAAAACTCACCACTGAATATACACAAAGAGACTTAAGTGATAAACTCTAAATATCTGCAGGGCTAGCCACAATGTGTAAAATAAGAGGGAGAGAGATGCAGAGACTGAGAGAGAGAGAGAGAGAGAGAGGAAACTGGGGTACCTGCTATTAAGGCGGCCTGGGGGGAGGGGAGGGGTACATTGGTGGTGGAAATGGGGCACTGGTGGAGGGATGGGTGCTGGAATACTGTATTACCAAGAACCAATTATGAACACCTTTGTAATTGTATGTTTCACGGTGTTATAATAAAAATTAAAAAAAAAAAAAATTACTCCCTGGTGGTGCTCGGGACCATATGGGATGCTGGGGATTGAAACCGGGTCGACTGCATGCAAGGCAAATGCCCTACCAACTGGACTGTCGCCTCCGGTCCTCTCCTTTCTCTCTCTTTCTCTCTCTCTCTCCCCCTTCCTGCCTCTTTCCATTTCTCCCCCTCCTCCCCCCCCCCCTCCCCTCCCCCTCCCTCTGTTCAGTGTCTGTTCAGGGTCTGTTTCGGGCTCTGTGCTCAGGAGTGACAGTTAAGGGGCTCAAGGCCCTGTATGGTTCTTGAAGATTGAATTGGGGTTGGCTGCCTGCAAGTCAAGACTTAAGTCCTCTTACTATCTTTCTGGCTCCAAAGCTCAAACTTTTAAAACTATTATCTTGATTTTTTAAGATTCTCGTAACCTTTTATGCTTTCATGTCAAATATACATGTTTTGTATTTGCAATATGCATATTAGTATGTAGTCTTTGATATATATGATTTTTATATTCATTTTTATATACAGTGATGTTTATTTGTTTGCAAAAACCATTGGATTTATGCTGTTATTTCTGTGTCGTAGTTTTTCTAGCATTCTGTTTTGCAGGATTCATCTATCATATCCATTTGTATTCTTTTTTTTTTTTTTTGGTCACACCTGGCAATGCTCAGGGGATACTCCTGGCTCTGCACTCAGGAATTCTCCTGGTGGTGCCTTATGGGATGCCGGGGATCGAACCCAGGTCGGTTGCATGCTAGGCAAACCCGGTGTACTATCTGTCCAGCCCCTCCATTTGGATTCTTACATGTAGTGCTAGTTGTTATAGACGATTCTAATTTGTGTATCTTATTATCTTCCAGGGGCTTATTTGACTTTATCCAATTTTTTCTTTTAACACAATTCTACTGGACACACTTGTTATATATTGTTGAATACACTTTTGAGAGTCTTCCTAACTTGAATAACAGGAATTTCTGGGTCTGAGAATGTGCATCTTCAACTTTATTACATTTGACAAAAAATTATCAAATTAAAAATTATCAAATGTGACTAAAAAACTCATTGTTTGCTCCGCTTTCTAACAAACTAAATCATTGGACTCTCCCTTTGTTCTGAGCTTATGCCACTAATATTTTGAGTGTAGTGGTTTGAAGGTTACACATTAGTTGCCTTGTAAGAGACCCATTTTCATCTTTGTAGTTGGGTTTAGAGCAAAGCAGTCAGTCTAACAATAGGTAGGTATTGTTCCTGCAGTTGGAATCGGAGGGACTTGTACGGGAAAGCACCCAGTCAGTGGGTTTCAGTATTTCTCAGAATAATTTTATAGATTTTTACATCAAAAAGTATTCCGGGTTATTTCTAGACTCTTAAGTGGCTCACTGTGGAGCTCTCTTTGTTGGATGATTATTTGTGAATGAAAAGTAACGAAACTGCGCCCGTAGCTGCAGGACTCACATATATCATAGACAAAAAGTTAAAACCAGCTTGGGTCCTCGAGTCACTGTGTGAGTGGGAAAGGCCTCTTTCTTGGGAAGGTCTGTGTCTGTTAAGCTGGAAACAGGGCTGGAAGCTTCAATTCTGTGATATCCCGCCTTCTGCCAACACTCCTGTGGTGGCGGAGCTGACACAGTGGCTGTTTCTCTGCCTATTTATTACGCACTCCTAATCGGGGATCCTAATGCACTTCTCCTCCAGGGGGCTGAGCAGCTGTCACTGCTGGCAAGATACTTGGTGGAGTTCCCAGGTCAGGGGACAATGCCCTAGTGAAGGTTTTCTTGCCTACTAGCTGTTGTAAACTAGCGGACTACCTTGAGAGGGCCTCCCCCAGTGGTCTAGCCAATATGACATGTATCATGGAGGCCTTTATCAACACTTATTGCTGAAGCTGTGGAGCCGTGCCTGTTTTCCTCGCCTTGCAAAACTTAGTGATGATGGCCCAGGCTAGGGATAGGGTAAGGTGAGGTTACTGAATTATTTACTTCACAAGTCATTGTAGGCTCTGGTGAGCATCACTTTAAAGGCTTCAGAATGTTCTTGAAGACATTCATTGGTTTGCTGGGGCTCTGGAGAACAGTTCCACAACAGGAAAGACTCAAAGGCCAGAGATTTAGGGTCTCAGTTCTGGAGGCTGGAAGTCTAACCTAAGGTGTTTGTGGGTAGTTGCTTATGGGCCCGGCTACTTGGCTTACGGGTGGCCACCTCATTTTGTGTTTCAGAGGCAGCAAACTTCCCCATATATGTCTTTGGGCTCACATTTTCTTTTCTTCTCTCTTTAAAAAAATATTTTTATTCCCATACCCACCATGAGATATACAGTTAGAAAAAGGGTGTTCATAAGTATGCTTGGTATTTGGGTTTTGGTCATCTTAATGTTTCAGCACCCACCCCTCCACCGTGCCATATTCTGCCCACCACCAAATTATTCCCTAATTCCCTCCCACCCTCCACTAACCTGCTCCTATGGCAGACTCTTTATCTCTTTCTCTTTCTCTCTTCCTTCCCTTACATTAAGTGGATTCCAATATATGCATTAAGCGGGTTGTCATGTGTATCTTTTTGCCTGTATTTAATGCTTCCAGTTCCAAGTTGGTATTAGCACTTTTGGTATGCACATTAGTTTCCATTCTCTAAATTTTACTAACCTCTGACTTCACACTTTTGATAATTCCACCTTTGACAAGACCTCCTGATCCATATTTTGCCTGCCCCCTTTGGATATTGGTTTCATAATAGCCACATATATATATATATATATATATATCAATACAAAATGAAATACAAATCATTCTTTATCTTTTCCTTCTGACTTATTTCACTCAACGCAGTCCTCTTACATGTCCATCCATTTTATAGGCAAATTTCTTCTAGCTATTCTTCTTCATTCTTCTTCATTCTTCTTCTTCTTCTTCTTCTTCTTCTTCTTTATTTCTTCTTCTTCTTCTTCTTCTTCTATTATTCTTCTTCTTCTTCTTCTTCTTCTTCTTCTTCTTCTTCTTCTTCTTCTTCTTCTTCTTCCTCTTCCTCTTCCTCTT